>MU785989.1:50286-101838 GCA_026770625.1 Nicotiana glauca
ACGCCGACGAGGCCGCCATGAACATCTACTGATATACAAACTATACAGGACTCGTCTATAAGCATTTAGAGATAACTAAACTGTACTATGGTCGGGATAGGGCCTCGACCTACACATCAAAGTTGTTTATATAAAATGGACTCTAAGGTCTAGACCTGGTAACTCCGAGGAAGTGGAGCTTACCAACCAAGCTGATGTTTGACTCTGTCTGCTAGGAGGGTCTGTCCAAATATCAATGAGGACCTGGAGGCATGAAATGCAGCGTCCCCGACACAAGGGATATCAGTACCAAATAATGTACCGAGTATGTAAGACAACATGATAACTAAAAGCTGAAACTGAAATGATAATATAATAACTGAAAGTAACTAGGAGTCAAAGATAATCTGAAGATATGCTTACCTACTGATACTGGCTCAACTCTCTCAATATATACTGGCCCTACAAGGCTCGGTATATATATATATAGACTCTCCGCTCTCTGGGCTGATAAAAGACAAAACCAAACTGAATATGAAGTCCTGATAAGGGAGAATGCTGTAACTTATGAGACTAGGAAAATGTACATAAAGTCAGGAATATGAACTTTTCTTTGTCTGGTTATCAAACACATGTACTTACTGGATCATGCCAAAATGAACGAACGGTCTAGCCTTAACATACCTTATCACAATATTTCAAATCACCAAGTTGAACTCGCCTCTTCACACCTTAATCTACAACAGTGACAATAATACTATCCTTAAATTACGAAAGGTACAACTATCGCACAACGAACGACAAGTTTATTTTGTATAAAAACGGGCAACATCTCTCCAATAATCTTTACTTCCTCAAAATTCAAGATAACACCAACGACACAAAAAAAACAACAATATCAACATATATACATTATTTTCCAACCTTATGTACACCACAAAATACTACAAAACAGCCCAACACACCCCAATCTCTTTATACACTAAACGACCACCGTAGTAGTGTCAAACAGCCTGAAAATATCACAACGAACGACAAGCCCTCCACCCTGCAAATATGTGGTGTTTCTCCACACCATTCCTCCTCCAAAACTCCAAAAAACAGTAGTAAAACACGAAGCTCAATAACAACACAAAATAGTCCACAAAATAGTCTGCTACAAGTGAATAACTCAAACTCACGGCTTCCCATCACCGTCCCGTGAGTTCTTACAACTATAGAATGACTTACCATGAATTTATAGTATAAAAAATGGATGAAACAGAGAAATAAAGATACCTTATTTGTTGGATAACTCAGCTCCTATCTTGGTTCTTCAAACTCTAGGTTTTACCCCCCAATTAGAACTTGAAAGGGAGAGAAAATCAATTAGGGTTTGTGGGTAATTTTGGGAGGAAGTTTGCAGGGGTTTAGGTCTGATTATTTGTGATATATAATGAGGTTTATATTTCAGGAGATAAGACCTTAAATGGTTCTTTGGCTGACCCAAAATTGCCTCTTTTTGGGCTCTCATTTAACTAAGTAGGTGACACACCTATCTGTCACCTAACAGCCTGCGTAGTCTTGCAAAAATGCTTATATCTCTCTATTCCGATATCGTATTGATAAATGGTTTAATGCCTTAGAAAATAGACTCATAGAGATTCAATTTTATGGGTGGAACACCTCATTCCTCTAAGTATATTAGGAGAAAATTGCAGTTACATTTGACCTAATTTGCAGCATATCGGTGGATGTAACTTGTGATGATCTTTGCCATCTTTTGTTCCAAAACTCGCTTGACTTCAAAACATAACACACGACTATTATACGAGTGACATAACTCATAACATAACCTCCATATCATTTTAAGAACCCTATTCTCACCCAAAAAGTACATGTTATAACATTCCCAACTTGTTGACTTTCGACGAAACATTATTTTCTTCAATTCCTTAGCTTCTAAACCTTCCGACCCTCTTTGTACTTGATGTTCATGATCTTCAATATATGTAACATCTGAGGTAACATGATAACTTCCTTTATATACTTTAGAAGTTGATCTCATTTTTGGTCTTACATCAATTGACTTAAGACGTACTCTTATATATAAAAACATGGGGTGTAACAACCATGAATGATAAATCACGCACCTTCTGGTCCGCATAGCTCTTTTGTCTGGACTGTGTGGAGTTTCTCCACATCCAATAGGTGAATGAAGTCGCCGACCATATAATTCCCTAAATAGAACCATCTCGATGATGGACTTATAACTATTGTTTTAAGAAAACTCGGCCAAGGGCAAGAATCTATCCCACTACCCTCCAAAAACAATGACACATGATCTGTGCATATCCTAAAGTATCTAAACTATCCACTCTAACTACCCGTCGGTCTTCGGATGAAAAGTTATGCTGAGCTCTACTCGGGTACCCAACTCGCTCTGTACTGCTCTCCAAAAATGCAAGGTGAACTGAGGGTCTCTATCTAATATGATGGAAACAGGCACACCATGGAACCAAACAATCTCCTGAATTTAAATTTGGGCCATCCTCTCTGAAGAGTAAGTAGTCACCACAGGAATAAAATGTGCTGACTTTATCAGCATGTCGACGATGATCCAAACAGCATCAAACTTCCTCAACCTCCACGGTAACCCAACTACAAATTCCATAGTGATACGCTCTCACTTCCTCTCTGGTATAACCATCTACTGGAGTAGTCCACCTGGCCTCTAATGCTCATACTTAACCTGCTTGCAATTTAGACATCTCACCACATACTCAGCTATGTCTTTCTTCATCCGTCACCACCAATAATGCTGCCTCAGATCGCGATACATCTTTATAGCACCTAGATGAATAGAATATCATGAATTATGTGCCTCCTGTAGAATTTTCTCCCTCAAGCCATCAATATTAGGAACACATATGCGATATTGGGGTCACAAAACACCATCCTCACTGATAGTAACCACCTTGTCACCACCTTGTAATATTGTCTCTCTAAGAAACAATAATTATGGATCATCGTACTGACGAGCCTTGATCCACTCAAGTAATGAAGACTGAGCCACAATGTATATAAGAACTCGACTGAGCTCTGAAATATCCAACCTCATAAGTATGTTAGCTAAGGACTGAATGTCCAAAGCCAATGGCCTATTCTCTACCAAAATTGTCATGCCCCAAAACCGAGGGGCGCAACCAGCACTCGACCGGGTAGCCCCAGTCAAGCGGACCTGGGTGCTTTTCCTATCCCACGTGTTATCCTGTGTTTTCATTACTCATTAATCAAGGGAAATAGCCATTTATAGTTTAAACCCCTCTTTACAAAATATACATAGCATACGTGGTTACTTAGCATGGTTTACAAGTTACACTGCCAGAATACAAAATACATAAGTACATAAATACATAACCCACATTTCCTATCTACGAAGCCTCTAAGGATACAAAAGAGTGACAAAATATTTGCCGGTAACAAGGCTCCAGCAATACCTTACACAAAAACTAAAATAAAACTCTGGGGGAAAAGTGGCATAAGCCACACAGGGCCCGAGAGGAAAGGGGCTGACCAATATAGCTGACGGGGAGCGAAGGAGTGGCTACTATCGGTGGACTAGAGTACCTAATATAGAACTACCTACAATCATAACACGAATGTAGCGCCCCCGGCAAAAGGGACGTCAATACATTTGAATTGTATTGGTATGTATGAACAAACTTTACCCCAAGTAAAATCAAGTAACACACAAGTAACAAACAGCAATAGAATCAATGATCAAATGCACATGAAGGAAACAACCAAAGCCAAACACGTTTCACAATCTCTCTTTTTCCCCTTTCAACATTTTTCCATCACATCAATGATTTCAATAGTGATGTCGATCACTTTTTCCACCCTTATTACATCGGCCACCCTTATTACCTCGGCCACCCTTATCACCACAACCCACACCTTATTACTTCGTGTTGCAGCGCGCAACCCGATCCCACCAGACAAATCACATTTCATACAACAACAACAATTCACAAGAATTTTCATTAACATCAATACCATTTCCATCATATACAACAACCCATGTATAATTTAAGTCACAACAATAGTTGCCACGACAAGTCACATATGATATTACCACCATTATTTCAATTGCATCAATTTTGATATTTTTTCCATCATTTGTTACACAGCTCTTACCACATAAACACGTTCACACACAAGCACTTGGTTTGTTGCCATTTACTTACACCATTGGGAAAACTCAACCAACAGCGTTCAAGTCATATTAATCACAAGAATTCACAAATAGCCCACATAAGTAACACATACCAATTACTCGTACACCAAAAACAAGGTGACTTTACAAAGGTTAAAGTTAGCCATACATACCTGGAGTCAAATTTCCCTTTTAACTTCTACTTTCAATTCACCAACAGCCTAGTACCGTCAATCTAGTTCACAAGTTAACACATATATCTTAGAATTGAAGTTCACAATTACTACCCGAACTTATTTAGGTTATCAACCCCTCTTTTACAATTCTTTTCTCCTACCTAATTCCGCTTACTAGATTTTTGGTTTTAAAGGACATGCATGTGTATTTCAACTTTTGTTTTCAAGAATCAATACATGAGAATCCCTCTTTTTGTTTAAATATTAAAACCAATGAAAAAGGGTACGGAGATAAAGACAATTACTTGAAATTTTCCGAGCCTGGGTGACTTTGAAAATCAAATTGGTGAAGATGAAATTTCTCTCTCAAGAACCCTCTCTTCCCTCTCTCTTATTTTGTTCAGAAAGTATGTTAAAATGAGGGAATGGGGTATTTTATTGAAAAGGGGTCGGGTTTAAAATTTAGAAAAATAGGAGCCCGAGTCAGGTTTGCGATCGCAAAGTGGAAATGCGGTCCGCATAATGGACCGCAAAAGTGCTCCAAAACTCTAAATATTCTGCTTGGGTTTGCGACAAAATGTAGTCCGCATACCTATTTTGCGGTCGCATAATGCACCGCATTTTTTTACCTCAAATTTGACTGACACACTGATTCACTTTGCGGTATAAATGTGGTCCACAAATTAGTTATGCGATCGCATAATGGACCGTATTTTGACCTCAATTTTAACCAATCTGCGGAAGAAATACGGTCCACATACTTGATTTGCAACCGCATTCTAGACCGCAAAATAGCACTTTTCTCGAAAACTTGACTCTTTGATTTTTAAATGCTAAATCAATACAAAGGGTTCAAACCGCGGCGAATTTTTACACATACATAACATATATTCGGTACTTGACACTACGAGCTACTAGGTTTTGAGGATAATTTTTCACAGGGTCTTACATATGTCGACGCCCCCTTTTTCTCGCGAAATCGGGTTTATGAAATTTGGGAAGACAACTCTATTCCCATTTGGGAATTGGGTTTTGGAATTGAAAAGTCGCCACCTAATGATTAAGTGCATTAGGACACTAAGGGTTTTGAATTTGAAAATCAGAGTTCGGGTAAGGGCTAGAAATTATCTCGAGGGGAAGGTGTTAGGCACCCCTCAAGAACCACTAGTGTGGTTCCCGGCCATGCTATGTTGTGACTTTAATGTAAACAAGTATACAAATAAATTTACACATAAGGGTTGCAAACAAGCATATTGGAATCTATAATTTGTCTGAGGGAGAATCTAAGTGCAAGAATTAGTCAAGACATTGAATAAACAAAGAAGAAAAAGTTAGAAGGAAAAGGAATGATGCAATGAAAAATTAAAGGGGAGTTTTGGGTAATTTGAAAAGGCAGAATTTATTGATATTAAACAAAGTAACATAAGGAAAGGGGTCCTAGGTTTATAAAGCACAACACCAGTAACCAATCATACGCATAGTGTTATCGTGTGATCATCATCTCTATGTCTACCCTTCCCACCCCGTAAAGGTTATTTAAACGTGTGGATTGGTCACGAATGCTTATTGCGTGCTATAACGCTTTCCGTCCTATAAGTCCTAGAGGGTATTTAGGACCACTATTCCTACAAGGTAAGGTCTAGGCTGAACCCTTAGGTTTAAAGGATAAAATGCTAGGCGACATACATAACAAGTAGGACTACACATAAAGGAACCATACAAAGGCAAATAAGAGGCTCACATATCCCTCACAGGTAAACATGTAATTTGCACATCTCAAACACATTTAAGGTCTTAAAAAGAATGCGAGTTTAAAGATCAATTTTAGCAGAAGGTTTAACCACAGATGAGTGATCCAAAGAGCGTTTGACATGCAAAAACGCAACTAAGAAAACAGTAGAGTAAGTTAAGGTGAGGGGACTGTTAAAACATGGTTTGAAAAAGAAGACTTGAAAATACAGTAGTTCAGTTAGACAAAAATAACGTGATCCTGGGCTAGTAATTTAAAAGCTTAGTAGAAAAAGAATCAGAAAATTAAAGAGTCTATAAATACGAAACAGGTTTCTAGGTAAAGAGATTTTCAGTAAAAGAGTGGACTTCAGAGAGACGGATAAAAAGAGTTGGGAAAGTTAAAAGGCTGAGTAGTTTGAAACTAGTAAGACAAGATCAATCATTTTATTATTGGCCCTAAAGCTTGCCTAGGCAACATACGTATTGCCTTCTTGCCTATAAAAAAAAGGGTGAACATGCATATTAATTCTAGTTTTATAGAGAAGACGCAGTCAAACAAACTTGTGTTGTTAAATTAAACAGCTGGTGAGGCGTTCAACAATTGCAACCCTAAATAACATGATATCTAATGCACATAAAGCTCCTAAAGCATGGTCTCTAAATGTAGTAATAGTTTCATAATAGGTGTTTGTTGATTACTAGCTGATTACAAAGTGAGTATAACAATCTGAAAGTAAAGAGCCTAAAACAGGATATCTAGGTGTAAGATGCATGTCCTCAGCATGGATTCTATTGCGCAAATTAGTAAGTAAAGCCTTATAGACATGTTCTCTACCCATTAATTAAACTAAGCATGCAAAATCCCTCCCAATTGCACTATAACCCCAATCAGTTGTTTAAAAATTTATTAAAAAACCGTGATAGTTGAATGACATAATAAAAAATAAAATAAGAAGCTACTCTATAGGGAGCCTTCAACCAGGCCCAATATTCCAACCTCAACTCCTTCGAGTTCATAGCCTTTGCCATGGTCTAGGTGCGGCAAAGCTCCCTAGGACCCCATTGGGTCCCAGGCCAATACCAGCACCTAGCCATTTTAGAAGAATGCAGGATAGGTGGAGTGTGGAATACCAGCCTTGTGTGTCAAAGTTCAGTGAGTACTTAGAGTTACTCAAAGTAATGCTCACACGAAGGGGGAAGAACCTATTTTCTAAGAATAGTGTGAAGTGCAGGAAGAAATATTTAAAAGAAAAGTTTTAAGAAAACAAGGGGTTTGTTTAGAAAGAAACAATAGAAACAGTAGCATAAGATTGCATACAATGATCATGGGGAAGGGAGAAAATAGATCACACAATGTTAAAGGGATGTAGGTTTAATGAACAGGACTACACAGAATCAGGGGATTCAGGGGACTGGGAAGCAGCAAAGTTAGGCATGCTAATGTGTGACAACAGGGCATAGGCATAGCAAATAAAATTAGGAGTAAACAAAGTCAGACTTAACATGTAAATCAGAAGACATGGTGAACTATTAAAGCAAAGAGTCAATCACACATTGAGCAAGAGAAGCATAAGTAGAAGAAAATTACAAAGATAATGAACTGAAACAAAAATGAACACATTAGTGTGAGGCTTGAAAAATTAATCAGGACATACCAGTAAAAGAGCAAAAGCAGGATGCAAAGACAAAGGTAGTAACACTATATTAGCCTTGGCTTTCAGCCGGCTAATATTAAGCAGGGGCAGAGAATAGTAATAGAGCAAGAGAGCAAGAGAGAATGCAAATTTGAAAGTATTCAGTGGTGTGTAAGTCAGAAGACTGTCGTCTGTGTAAAAGACTTAGAGTATTTATAGTTAAAAGTAGGTAGTACAAATAAGGTAAGAATCACATAAATATGTTAATTGAAGAACTCGAAATCAATTTATCAAAGAATCAAGGAAGTACTCCCATTAATTGAGGGAATCAAAATCAAACAAAAATATTCAGCACCATATAAGGCAAGTAGGAAAAATTAGTGTACGAATAAATAAGGAGGGAATCAAGATTCAGTATTGCATATAGTAGCCAATTAAGACCAAATTCAGGAAAATTATCATTAAGAAAAGGCTTAAAAGAACAGAGTACTATAACAAATAACAAAACCAATTAATTCAAACGGGCGAGTAGAATGCTAGGTTTTTAAAAGAAAGTTTTTGAATTACCAGACAATTAGGGAAAATTAGAATCAATCATGTGAAGTAATGATTCTGCATTTTTATCATATAAATAGAGGTGAACGAACAAAAGTAGCGAGCAGAATTAGCTATATTGACAGAAGGGGAACAAGAGAAGAACAAACAAAATTACTCAAAGATAGTGAAAACAAGTTAAGATTCAGCAGGACATATTCGAAATATGGTGATCATGAAATATTAACAAGAGTCAAGCAAATAGGCTAGCAGACAGAACCAAAGCAAAGAAAATCAGGCTAGTACACGCAATCACACAAAAAAACAGGCTAACACATAGAGACAAGGCAAAGGAAATTAGGCTAACACATATAATCGGAGCAAAGAAATAATCGGAGCAAAGAAACATGCTAACACACATAATCAAACGAAGAACATTTTCTAGAAATTAGGGTTTTTTTAGCAGAGTCAGTAAGAGCATAGAAATTAGTCAGAATAAACAAATAAAAGATTTTAATCATAAGGAAAATCAGGAAGCATGCATAAAAAAACCTAAGAAACCCTAGTTTTCAAAGAAAGTAAAAGGTAGTTCAAAGTAAAATATCTTTTAGAATAAATTCGAAAATAAGCAGAACATAGAGGAAAACATGAAAAAAGCATGAAAATAGCACTGTTTTTGAGAGATTTGGGAGAGAGTTAGAAACTTCATAGATCGTGACATATAGGTTGTGATTTTTCCTAAAATCACAACGGAGAACCCAGGAGTAACAGGACCAGGAACCCTAGGTCTTAACCACCATGGTCCACAAACCTCGAAGGTCCTAGAGATGTTGAACAGGATGGTGAGAGGCCCATCGGAGCCTTAGGGTTGAAGAGAGGTGGCCGGAGATGGCCGGAAACAAACCAGGCGGAACTTTCTTAGGGACTGATTCACATGGTGGGGATTTTGGGGTCTCGAAAATAGAGGGAACCAGTGATCTAGGGTTTCATGGCAGTTGATGGTCGAATGGGGTGAGATTGGAGGTGGCCGGAGAGGCGATGGAGTTTATCGGAGAAGATAGAACCAGAAGGTTCTAGAGAGAAGGGAGGGGGACAGACGATATAGAGAGAGAGAGACGGTCTCAGAGAAATGAGGGGTTTGGGGGGTAATTGAATTTAATTAGGGAAATCAAATCTGGGTCGTTGATCTCATTTTATCAACGGCTCAGATTAGATCAAGGCTAGACCGAGTTAATTAATTGGGTATGGGTCGGGTGATTTGAAGATTGGTTCGGGGATTTGGGGTTGAAATTGGGAGTTCAATTTGTGGTTAAAATTAAAATGCCAAGGGATTATAATTGAAATGGACGAGACTAAATGTTAAACAGCCATTTCTTCCCTTTTATATTAATAAAAATAGTTAAAACAAATTTCAAAACCAATTAAAAGCACTAAATGGATTAATAACATATAAATGTTAATTAAAAAATACTGGGAGCGATTTTGTAATTATAAAACACTATTAATCAGAAAATAAGCTATAATTGCAATTATAGCAATTTAGCTTTAAAAATACCCAACTAAATTGTATAAATTATGCAAAAATCACCTCAATTATACCTTGGTCTAAATATGAGAATAAAAATAAATTATTCACCAAAAATGATAGTCTGGGAATAATTATTGAATTTTGTACTATTAAAATAGACAACAAATTGATTTAAAATCTTTAAAAATAAGGAAAAATACCAAAACTCTTGGGTATGCCTATATATGCATGTACATACTATTTTGAGAATATTTTGAGTACATATAAAATACATAGGGAAAAATTGGGTATCAACAGCTACCCCTCTTTACCCAGGAAGGATGAAAGAGTTGTCGGGTAAAGATATGATGACCAATTTTGACCGAGAGAAATGGCTTGCAAAGGTTTTGACCGAGCTCTGGTTTCTGAGCCGCCTACATATCCCTAGTTTTACAGGAATCAGGTCATATGTAGTTCGGGATACATCGACGGAGTATGCCGATGGAGGTTTTGAAAAAGACGAACGCAATATTTTAGGTTGGGAAGGATAGTCAGGGACTGATAGGCTGCGGGAACTGGAGCGGGATCGCTCCTGCTAAGATGGTCGTTGCTAGTCGGTATACCTGCAAATGAATAATACCAACATATCGTGCAGAATATAAACGTGATGCAAGTTCCCGTTGGACCATGAATGTTGCCTTTGGATGGTTAGGATGACGTCCTCAGACCATGACGTCCTGGGCCATAAAGCGCATAATAAAGGATTCGCAGGCTATGAAATGATGTTCTCAGGCTATGACAATGGTGCCTCCGAACCATGATGCCTTTGAATAATGATGTGCAGAATATAAAGCGAGATCCTCGGGCTATGGCATGGCGTTCTCGGTCTATGAAGATGGTGCCTCCGAACAATGACGCCCTTGGATGATTTGGCGGTATTTCAGCCCATGAGATGCAAGATTTGGCGGTATTTCAGCCGATGTGAAGGATAAATCTAAATGGCGATATTTCAGCCAACAGAAATTTAAATAAAGCTGGCAATATTTCAGCCGATGTAGAAAATGTAAATGGCGATATTTCAGCTGACAGAAATTTAAATAAAGCTGGCGATGTTTCAGCCGAGGTAGAAAGATGTAACTGGTGATATTTCAGACGACAGAAATTTAAATAAAGCTGGTGATATTTCAGCCGATATAGAAAATATAAATGGCGATATTTCAGCCGACAGAAATTTAAATAATGCTGGCGATGTTTCAGCCAAGGTAGAAAGATGAACTGGCGATATTTCAGCCGACAAAAAGAATAAGTATAGATGATGATGGTAATTTAAATATAACTGGCGATCTTTCAGCCGATACCGAGATTTAAATAAAGTTGGCGATATTTCTGCCGATGCGGAATTTAAATAAAGTTTGGCGGTATTTCAGCCAATTGCAAGACATAAGTAAAAAGTAGTGGTATTTCTGCCATGCAAGAGAGATAAAATGGCGGTATTTCAGCCATGCAGGATTTAAATAAAGTTGGCTATCTTTCAGCCATGCAGATAGAGGTAGAGCTTAACCTCAGAAGGCAGAATGGTAGCCTTATGCAATGCAAGAAAATGCAGGATGGAGACAGTGCTTAGTCTCGAAAGGCAGAATGGTAGCCTTATGCAATGCAAGGAAATATAGGATGGAGACAGTGCTTAGTCTCGAAAGGCATAATGGTAGCCTTATGCAATGCAAGAAAATGCAGGATAGAGGTAGAGCTTAACCTCGGAAGGCAGAATGGTAGCCTTATGTAATGCAAGGAAATGCAGGACGGAGACAGTGCTTAGTCTTGGAAGGCAGAAAGGTAGCCTTATGCAATGCAAGGAAATGCAAGATGGAGACGGTGCTTAGTCTCGGAAGGCAGAAAGGTAGCCTAATGCAATGCAAGGAAATGCAGGATGGAGATAGTGCTTAGTCTTGGAAAGCAGAAAGGTAGCCTTATGCAATGCAAGGAAACGCAGGATGGAGACAGTGCTTATTCTCCGAAGGCAGAATGGTAGCCTTATGTAATGCAAGGAAATGCAGGATGGAGACAGTGCTTAGTCTTTAAAGGTAGAATAGTAGCCTTATGCAATACAAGGAAATGCATGATGGATACAGTGCTTAGTCTCGGAAGGCAGAAAGGTAGCCTTATGCAATGCAATAAATAAAGGAAAAAAGTAATGAAATCTCTTAGCTGATAGGTAATAGCTAACAATTAGTTGTCCTTGTGGTTACTGGGATGTTACGTGCGAATAGCGCTCGAAAATCGGTGATGACCTTGATAATTTTATTCCTAAAAAGTATCAGTTTGTAATCGTGTCCAATGACCTTACATCTCGGGTACCTGCATTCAAAGAAAAAGCGTGAGTTTTGTAAAGGGGGGAAGGTTAGTTCGTCTTCCCGTGGGCCTTGTTTGTCCTACTCGACTCCTACTTTCATTGGGGATAGCATTGCTAAACAAAGCTATTTTGACAGTAGCCATGCATGATTTAGTAAAATAATAAAATATGATGTAAATACATAATTTAAAATGACTTTCTTTGGATGAACTGATGACTGCGATGCGGTTCGAGATATTGCGACCTCTTTTACTCCGAAATTTTGAGGGTCCTCCTCAAAATTCTGCCCCAGTTTACTGGGCTGGTGCCTCTAACGGCTGCACGTGATGATTGGCAAAGATTAACTTCAGAATTTTGAGGGTCCTCCTCAAAATTCCGCCCCAATTTACTGGGCTGGTATTTCTAACGGTTACGTGCGCTGAATGGCTGAAAGTCAACTTCGGAATTTTAAGGGTCCTCCTCAAAAATTTTGCCCCAGTTTCCAATGTCGGGGGAAATGAAAATTTTTATTGAATTATGGCCAAACCTATAAAGCTGCCTATGTATCCCCTCTTAAACGGGAATCAGGTCATACGTAGTTCAAATTACATTAAAAAGAAATCATAATGGTTACAGATAGTATCGCTTCACTACATCTGAATTGATCAGCTTTGGCCAAACTTCTCCGTCCATTTCTGCAAGTATGAGGACTCCTCCGGTTAGAACCTGGTGAACCATGTACGGACCTTTCCAGTTAGGAGAGAATTTCCCTTTGGCTTCATCTTGGTGCGGAAAAATCTTCTTCAATACTAACTGCCTTGGCGCGAACTATCTTGGCCTGACTCTCTTGTTGAAGGCTCTGGTCATTCTGTTCTAATAAAGCTGACCATGGCAAACTGCATTCAGTCTTTTCCCATCTATAAGGGCTAATTTCTCATAGCGACTCTTTACCCATTTAGCATCTTCAAGTTCTACTTCCTGCATAATTCTCAGGGAGGGAATCTCAACTTTGGCTGGGATGACTGCCTTGGTACCGTAAACCAACATATAAGGAGTCGCCCCAATTGATGTGCGGACTGTGGTGTGATATCCCAATAGAGCAAATGATAGCTTCTCGTGCCACTTCTTGTGTTTTTCTATAATTTTCCTAAGTATCTTTTTTATGTTCTTGTTGGCTGCTTCTACAGCTCCATTTATCTTAGGTCTATAGGCTGTAGAATTCTTATGCTTGATCTTAAAGGTTTCACACATTGCTTTCATCAGGTCGCTGTTGAGATTGGAACCATTATTAGTGATGATTGACTCTGGGACGTCGAATCGGCAAATAATACGGTCATAGACAAAGTCTGCCACAACCTTCTTGGTTACTGCCTTATACGATGCTGCTTCAACCCATTTGGTGAAGTAATCAATTGCCACCAGAATTAACCTGTGCCCGTTTGATGCGGCAGGCTCGATAAGTCCGATGACATCCATTCCCCAAGCGGCGAATGGCCATGATGAGTTTGTTGCATTGAGCTCGTTAGGAGGCACCTTTATCATATCTGCATGGATTTGGAAACAATGACATTTTAAAACATACTGGATGTAGTCTGTCTCCATAGTCATCCAGAAATAACTAGCTTGGAGTATTTTCTTGGCTAAAGACGAAACCATTCATGTGCGGGCCACAGGTCCCTGCATGAACCTCCTCCAATAACCTGGATGCTTCTTTTGCCTCGACACACCTTAGTAATCCCATATCGGGAGTCCTCCTATATAGGATTCTTCTGCTGTGAAAGAGGTGATTGGATAACCTACGTCGTATGTGCTTTGGAGTAGTGTTTGCGAGTTCTGGATACTCTCCTGTTGACAGATACTTCTTAATGTCATAGAACCATGGTTTTCCATCTACTTCTTCCTCGACATGAGCACAGTAAGCAGGTTGATCCTGGATTTTTATCGGGATAGGATCAATGAAGTCCTTATCTGGATGCTGAATCATGGATGACATAGTGGCCAATGCATCAGCGAACTCATTCTAAACTCTGGGGACATGCTGAAATTCTATCTTTGTAAACCTCTTCCTAAAATCATGTACATGATGCAAGTATGGGAGTATTTTGGAATTCTTGGTTGTCCACTCTTCTCGAACCTGATGTATGAGCAAGTCTGAATCCCCGATCACTAGTAACTCCTGAACATTCATATCAATGGCCAGCTTGAGCCCTAAGATGCAGGCTTCATACTCGGCCATGTTGTTGTTGCACGAGATCCTGAGTTTGGCGGACATCGGATAATGTTGACCTATTTCTGATACTAGGACTGCTCCTATGCCAACGCCTTTAAAGTTTGCTGCTCCGTCGAAAAACATTCTCCAGCCATCATAAGATTCTGCAATATCTTCTCCTATGAAAGAAACCTCCTTATCGGGAAAATACGTCTTTAGAGGCTCGTATTCTCCGCCCATGGGGTTTTCGGCAAGATGATCGGCTAGTGTTTGTCCTTTGATCGCTTTCTGAGTCACGTAGACAATATCAAAGTCACTCAATAGAATTTGCCATTTAGCCAGCTTGCCCATGGGCATGGGCTTCGGAAAGATGTACTTCAGCGGATCCATCCTTGATATGAGATAAGTAGTATAGGCACAGAAATAATGCCTCAACTTCTGAGCTACCCAAGTCAGAGCACAACAGGTTCGTTCTAGTAGGGAATACAGGGCCTCGTACGGGGTGAACCTCTTGTTGAGATAGTAGATGGTTTGCTCCGTTCTCCCCATTTCATCATGTTGTCCCAAAACACACCCGAATGCTCCATCCAGTACTGCAAGGTAGAGCAATAGCGGTCTACCTGGTTCGGGCGAAAACTAGAACTGGCGGCGTTGACAGGTATTCCTTGATTCTTTCGAAGGCTTTCTAACAATCATCAATCCATTTGGTGGCGGCGTCCTTCTTCAACATCTTAAAGATAGGTTCACAAATGTCAGTGGATTGGGCTATAAACCGGTTGATGTAGTTGAGCCTCCCCAACAAACTCATAACCTCTTTCTTGTTCTTTGGAGGTGGTAATTCTTGAATGGCCTTGACCTTCGACGGATCGAGTTCTATTCCCCGTCGACTTACGATGAACCCAAGCAGTTTTTCGGCTGGAACCCCGAATGCACATTTGGCAGGATTCAGTTTCAGATTATACCTTCTCAATCTGTCGAAGAACTTTCTTAAATATTCCATGTGGTCAGTGGCTTTCTTGGATTTGATGATGACATCATCTACATACATTTCGATCTCTTTGTGTATCATGTCATGGAAAATAGTATTCATGGCCCTCATGTAGGTGGCCCCAGCATTCTTTAATCCAAACGATATCATCTTGTAACAATACATTCCCCACGGTGTAATGAAAGACATTTTCTCCGTGTCTTCTTCGTCCATCCATATCTGATGGTACCCAGCAAAACAATCGACGAATGAATGCAGCTCGTTCTTTGCGCAGTTGTCAATCAGGATGTGTATGTTCGGCAATGGGAAGTCGTCTTTTAGACTGGCCCGGTTGAGGTCCCAGTAGTCGACACAGATTCTGACTTTCCCGTCCTTCTTCGGCACTGGCACAATGTTGGCTAACCATGTCGGGTATTCCACTACCCTGAGGACCTTGGCTTTGACTTATTTGGTAACTTTTTTCTTGATTTTCAAACTCATGTCTGGCTAGAACTTTCTGAGCTTCTGTTTTACCAGCGGACATGTCGGATCTGTTGGCAGTTTGTGAGCTACAATAGATGTACTGAGACCGGTCATATCATCATATGACCAGGCAAATATGTCCTCAAATTATTTTAAGAACTCTTTGTACTCCTCCCTTTCTGATGGTGACAGATGAACACTAATGCGCGTTTCCTTGACATTCTCTGCATCCCCCAGATTGACGACCTCAGTTTCGTCCAAGTTAGACTTAGGTCTATTCTCAAAGTCCTCAACCTCTTTAACAACCTCTTCTGGTATCTCATCCTCTTCTGAGTCTATGTCCGTTTGTTGTGTTACCTCATCGCATGTCACATTTGTCGGTTCATCAAGATAAGTAATAGTAATTCTATGTAAAAGTAAAATGAATGACAGAGAAAGATAATAAGAGCGACACATATGCAAGAAACTGAAACGCTTTGATAAATTCCAAAATTGTTTTGAACATCGGAGCTCTTTTCAAAATTTAAAGATAATACTGAAGGTAAATCAACTGGAGAAAAAGTAAAAGATAATTAATAATGCTTTGTTCAGCCTTGCTTCCCCAAAGCTCTCCGGGCCTGGGTGGTTCTGATGGACCAATTGTTGAGGTACTCTCCTTGATTTACCGCCCGAATGGAGAGGCCTTCCTCCCCTTCCTCCTCGAGAATGACATGACAGTCCATATTGTCATCTTCTAAGAACATGTTCTTCATTGCTGCCAATGTTTCATCTTCCTCTGACCCATATATGATGTTGGCTGGCTGGAAAGTTTGTTCCAGGCGGGGTACCGGGTGCTCCAGCGGATAGTAAGGGCCGCGCCATGGTGGCGACCAGTTCTGGAATTATTCCCAAGTATATCCATACCCTAACCCGAAAGTGGTGCCATGCTTCTTCAGTTTGATAGGCTTAGTGATTCCCTGGAGGTTTTTGCCAAGCCTTTTGCCAGGTTCATACCCGCTCCAATTCAGTATACCCTCTATCTTATTATCCCACCACTTATCTTTGTCCACGGCGTTGACTCGCTCAATGTGGTGGTAAGTTTCTCCTCCTAGCTTTCTTCTTCCTTCAATCGCTGGGATGGTTTGGCGACTATATATGGGGTAACTCCCGTCACCATGAATAATAACCTCTTAGTGATTTCACTCAAACTTCACTACCTGGTGCAGGGTTAAGGCTACGGCTCCAGCGGCATGGATCCAAGGTCATCCTAAGAGTAAGTTGTAGGATGCTGGGATGTCTATTACTTGAAAA
Source organism: Nicotiana glauca (assembly GCA_026770625.1). Lineage (NCBI taxonomy): Eukaryota > Viridiplantae > Streptophyta > Magnoliopsida > Solanales > Solanaceae > Nicotiana > Nicotiana glauca. The sequence goes on from MU785989.1 coordinate 67,324, forward strand.
TCAACATCGAACCAAGTTTGCCCCATTTGCAGACATAAATTGATCTCCCCAATAGTGGACCTTTGGGAAACATCAAAAGTTTTGACGTTGATAGCCCCATCCTTGATTTCATGTAGACTCTTCCCCAATGTCCTGAGGGTCACCAATGGACAAATGTTGAGGTTGGACCCTCCGTCAATTAAAGTCCTGGTGATGAAATAGTCTTCGTATTGCATAGTGATGTGCAACGCTTTGTTGTGGCCTAAACCTTCAGGGGGGCAACTCATCCTCATGGAAGGTGATTTTAAAACTCTCCAATATCTTCCCGACCATGTTTTCCATCTCTCCTCCAGTTATACTGTTGGGTACGTATGCCTAGATCAGTATCTTCATCAGGGCGTTCTTGTGTGTCTGGAGCTCTGCAGTAGAGCTAGAATGGAGATCTGCGCTGGTGTTTTGTTTAATTGGTCGACAACTGAGTATTCTTTTGCATGTATCTTCCGCCAAAGATCGTCGGGCCTAGTTTCAATTGGCCGTCCAGAGGCCTGCTTACTTGATTCAACTAAGTGCTCCAGAGTATAAATTTTGTCAGTCCTGGTCATACCCTGCGCTGCAATTGCTTCTCCAGACCTAGTTTTTCCCTTCCTTCTTGCCTCGGCAGTGTAATCCCAAGGAATGGCCTGTGTATGGAATGGCATTACTGCTGACATCGCTATAGGAATGGGCACTCTCGTTTTGGGTAGCAACACAGCAACTTCAAATGGTACTTTTGGAGACCCAAACTCCACCTCAATCGGCTCTGCAGTCCTTTTGGATGACGGTGTTTCAAACTCTAGAGGCACAGACATGTTTACTTCAGCATCCCCAAAGGGCTGGATCTGGACTACAATTGGATTCAATGTGACGGTTGGTTTCTTGGGCTCATCACCTTTGGCAATTAATCTAATTGACCACTTGGGGTCCCAATCATCTTCTATCTCGATCATGTGCACACGACGTCCCTTATGATCAGGCAAGGGATTGTTTCGAACATTAGGAGTACGTTCTTTGGCCACGATGACTTTGTTGTCAATTAGAGCTTGGATTTTGTCTTTCAGAGATCGGCACTTATCAATGGTATGTCCATTCATACCGGAATGGTACGCACAAGTTTTACTTGGATTGACCCACTGGGAAGGATTTTCTGGAGTTATGGTAGGGATTGGGGTGACGTAACCGGCTGCTTTGAGTATTTCATATAGTTGGTCGATTGGCTCGGTGATGACGGTGTATTTCTTGGGAGGTCTACGGTCGAAGTTAGAGCGTGGCCTGGGGAAATTTTGGTGGGCGGAAGGTGATTGGTGGTGAGCATTATAGGCTTGGTAGATGGTCTTGGTGAGGTAGGTTGATATGTGGGGGATGGAGATGATTGGTAAGCAGGTTAAGGAATTTGGTAAGAGGGCTGAGGTGCTTGGTAATTATGAATAGGCAGGTATGTGAGAGGGGGTATTGGGTAGGCTTGGTATTTTATTGGGGACTTAGTTCTTTATGCAACCATCACGGCACTCACGTCCTTTTTCTTGGATGTGCCACCAGATTGTAGGGCTTTGTTGGTAGCCTGCAGTGCCTCAAAATTAGTGACCATACCGCTCTTAATGCCTTTCTTAATCATTTCTCCTAGCTTAATGATATCGGAGAATTTCTAGCCCTCCATCAACATTAACCTCTCATAATACTGCGGATCCTGAGCTCGAACGAAAAGTTGGTTCATCTGTTCTTCCTCTAAGGCCGGCCTGACCTTAGCAGCCTCGGATCTCTACCGAGTAGCATACTCACGGAATGTCTCAGTGGGTTTCTTTTTTAGATTTTGGATGTAGAAGATATCTGGTGCATTTTCTGTATTGAACCTGAACCTATCTATGAAATCGGACGCCATTCCTACCCAGCTTGTCCATTTCTTGGGATCTTGGCTGATGTACCAAGACAGTGCATCGCCTTTCAAACTTCTCATGAAGAGTTTCATGCGAATCTTCTCATCTCTTCCTACACCAACCAACTTATCACAATATGTCCTCAGATGGACTCTAAGATCCCCCGAGTCATCAAACATTTCAAACTTGGGGGGTTTGTACCCCTCGGGAAGTTCGACGTCCATCTGAATGCAAAGATCCTCATATTTCATCCTTTCAATGCCTTTGTTTCCTTTAGTGCCCTGGACTCGGCTAGTCAATTTCTTGAGCTCGGCAGCCAGGTTCTTGATGAGAAAATCTTTATCATTAGATTCTGGTGTGTTCGTAATGGGTTGAGTGTATTGTGGCATGGTTTCCACATATATGGGAGTGTGGTGGGGATAATCATTTGATGGTTCACGGATGAGGAGTGGAGCGTTGTTGTGACATGTGTTGCAATTTTGATGAGTAGCAGGTTGTTTCTGCGGCTTTGAGATGTTTTGTAGAGGTTTGGGGTTTTGAGCAATGGGAAAGTTGATGTCTGGAGTTGTGAGGGAGAATGACAGACTTGCCAAGTTCCGAACTTGGTCTAGTTCTTCTTGAAATTTTAGTAGCTTCTGTTCGAGCTGAGTGGCACTTTCTTTGGACACCTGAATACCTTGAGGAACCTCTACCCTTTCAGCTGAGTTGTTCTTTCTGATGTTGTTCACGTCCTCCATTTTTGCTTTGTTTTTGCTTTTGATAGGACTTAGAAGAGGAGGAGGTGGAGGGCCCTTAAATCTTGTGGGGTAGGATGACGATGCCAGAATGCACGAACTAACCTTTTGGGTAGGGGAATAAAAATAAAAGTAAAAACAAAAAAGGTAACAAGTTAGTACGGATTCTGAGGAAAAATATTGTAATATTTAGACACGTAGTACAAGAATATAAATCGTGTCCTAAATTGGGTGCCTCGTTGTGCCCGAGGTAGGCCTAGCGACAAGTTGATTTGGAGAACTTATAATGCTAAATGCCTCATTTTATTGACAAAAATAAGACAAATCCCAAAATGACACTAAAATTGCATAAAGTAAAATATCACTAATGGCCATTGGCCTTATTACATTTCAAAGCGAAAAATAAAAGAAACTCCTAACTATTTTGCCCCAGAAGGACCTTCCCCAGACTCAGCATCTTTGGCTCCATCGAACAGCATCATCAGCTCACGCAATCCCAGCAGCAGATAAGCCCTAGCCAAATGTCCTCCTTCATGTCCCTCGGTGTTTTGGCAATTCTCGATCCTCCGGATGAACTTCCCTTTCAACTCTACTAACACTCGCTCCAAATGCCCTAGGTGCTTGTTGGCTCTGACAGCCATTTCCTTCCATTCCTTGATCAACTTTTGATTGGCCTCTTGAATCTTCTGATGCTCACTCTCGCACTCCCTGATCCTTTTGCATAACCTATTGTACTTAACCTGTATCTCAGCCCTTTCGTCGATGACCCTGTGACCTCGAACAGGCCTGGGCTGTCCTAACCCAGCATGATCTTCTTCTAGCCAACTTGGATATTATGAGGTGTATACGGCATGATATATGTCAGGCTCTATGGAATCCTTTTCCAGGATGATCTTACTATTCTACATGTGTTGAGCTTGACATTTGTATGGGATGTCGTCGTCTCGAAAATCAGCCTTGAAATGACTCATCTTCTCGACCTTTGGTATGACTTGCTTCCTCCCTGCCTGCCTCATGACTCGGAGAGCGACATAGGGATAAGTTCCCGCCAGACCAATGTGTATAAGAAATGGAGCATCCCGAGAGCGGATGATGAACTCTCCAGTGGGGAACCATTCGAACATCCACTGCACCTTGTCTTCTTTCAAGTTTTCAAACAGCTCTACCCGTCCTCGAGCATCCCCCGGTCGAGCAAACATGTCAGGCATATAGTTCATTCTATTGGGATGGTGAAAGGCTATATGATCATTCCACGGCCTTCGTGGAAGCTCTTGACGGTATCAACCCTTTTGGAGATGTTCTATAAACCAGAGTTGGAATAGTAAGTTGCAACCCTCAAAATGATTGGCCCCTCGTTGACAATTTTCCAAAGCTCGGTAGATCTCAGCAACAATCATGGGCACTAGGTTGAAAGGTTGCCCTTCAATCCCCTTCATTAGTGTCTTGGTGACCATGGCTAGTCAGGTATAGACCCTAGCCTTCTTCATGGGAAACACTATCATTCCTAGGAAGCAGAACATGAAGAAGAAAACTCTCCTATGGATATGCCCCGATGATGTGAGGGTGAATTCATCTGGATAGGTGCGGTAGAACTTGCTATGATCGTACCTCTTGTACAGGTAGTCGAAAGGAATATAGGAGTCCTTCAAACAAGTCAAATTTGAATTTTTCTTCAACCCCATCATTTTGAAGAAACCCTTACCCTTGCAATTTTCTGGCATGAGCAAACCCAGAGTCTCCCAAGGAGTACCGGCTAACCCTCCTATTTCCTCGAGCAGAGGGGTCGTTTTAAGGTCCCCAAATCGAAATACTAATCTATCACTGTCCCAGAATAAGGTCGCAGCCTCTATGATTTTGTTGTCTGGCTGAATTTCCAAAAGAGAGGGTAAGTTTCCCAAATACTTGCGGACAAAAGTCTGGTCACTGGAATGAAGGTCCTCCCACCATCTTAGCAACCTCGAGTGAATACTGGTTACCATGCTGAATCTGGGGATTCGTGCCTTATTTTCTGCAAAACAAAGTGTTAGTCTCTTACCCCCGCCGGACTCGACTATTTAAATCAACAATTGGCATAAACAACATTTAGTTCTCCAAATAAATGCACAGAGTATGGTTTTGTCCTTTTGGGTCCTAGGGGAACCCAGTGGACTTTGGATAAGGCTATCTTAAAGAGTCGTTACGTGGACAGCATAACTGACTCGACTAGGTTTGACAGTGATGCATGTACAGTTAAATAGAATAAGGTTTCTATGGGGTGCTAGACCGGCACCCTTGAGCGGACAACTTAAGAGGGAAAGGCACGGAACTGTCGACTACACCGCTGACCGACTAGTTTTACCGCAAATATGCCTTTCCCAAAATTTAGGGGGTAATAATGTTGGAAGAGCGCAAAAACTCATCAAGCGTTGCTATGGTATTAGTTTGGCACGAGTGGAATATGATGTTGAAGATTCAATTACAAGAATGAAATAAATTGTCACGTATTTTCACGTTCATAATGATTACAATAATTGCTCAAAAATTACAACGGTATTGAAGGAAAATAGTAAATGAAAGCGTTAAAGAAAAAAGAAACAAAAAGACAAGTCGGTTTCGAATAAAGTCATTAAACAAAGCAATAAAGAAAACAGTAAAGTCACATATAACATGCAGTGGTAGAAGCCTAAAGAATCCCCAGCAGAGTCGCCGTGCTGTCGACGCCCCCTTTTTCTCGCAAAATCGGGTTTACGACATTTAGGAAGGCAATTCTATTCCCGTTTGGGTATTGGGTTTTGGAATTGAAGAGTCGTCACCTAATGATTAAGTGCATTAGGACACTAAGGGTTTTGAATTTGAAAACCAGAGTTCGGGTAAGGGCTAGAAATTATTTCCAGGGAAAGGTGTTAGGCACCCCTCAAGATCCACTAGTGTGGTTCCCGGCCATGCTATGTTGTGACTTTAATGTAAACAAGTATACAAATAAATTTACAAATAAGGGTTGAAAACAAGCATATTGGAATCTATAATTTGTCTGAGGGAGAGTCTAAGTGCAAGAATTAGTCAAAACATTGAATAAACAAAGAAGAAAAAGTTAGAAGGAAAAGCAATAATGCAGTAAAAAATTAAAGGGGAGTTTTGGGTAATTTGAAAAGGCAGAATTTATTGATATTAGACAAAGTAATATAAGGAAAGGGGTCCTAGGTTTATAAAGCACATGGATCATCCACACAACACCGGTAACCAATCGTACGCATCGTGTTATCGTGTTATCATCATCTCCATGTCTACCCTTCCCATCCCGTAATGGTTATTTAAACGTGTGGATTGGTCACGGATGCTTATTGCGTTCTATTACCCGTCCTGTCCTATAAGTCCTAGAGGGTATTTAGGACCTTTATTCCAACAAGGTAAGGTCTAGGCTGAACCGTTAGGTTTAAAGGACAAAACGCTAGGCGACATACATAACAAGTATGACTACACATAAAGGAACCATACAAAGGCAAATAAGAGGCTCACAGATCCCTCACAAGTAAACATGTAATTAGCACGTCTCAAACACATTTAAGGTCTTAAAATGAATACGAGTTTAAACATCAGTTTTAGCAGAAGGTTTAACCACAACTTAGTGATCCAAAGAGCGTTTGACATGCAGAACGCAACTAAGAAAACAGTTGAGTAAGTAAAGGTGAGGGGACTGTTAAAACATGGTTTGAAAAAGAAGACTTGAAAATACAGTAGTTCAGTTAGAAAAAAATAACGTGATCCTAGGCCAGTAATTTAAAAGCTTAATAGAATAAGAATCAGAAAATTAATGAGTCTATAAATATGAAACAGGTTTCCAGGTAAAGAGATTTTCAGTAAAATAGTGGACTTCAGAGAGACGGATAAAAAGAGTTGGGAAAGTTAAAAGGATGAGTAGTTTGAAACTAGTAAGACAAGATCAATCATTTTGTTATTGGGCCTAAAGCTTGCCTAGGCAACATACGTATTGCCTTCTTGCATAAAAAAAGGGTGAACATGCATATTAATTCCAGTTTTAAAGAGAAGACGCAGTCAAACAAACTTGTGTTGTTAAATTAAACTGCTGGTAAGGCGTTCAACAATTGCAACCCTAAATAACATGATATCTAATGCACATAAAGCTCCTAAAGCATGGTCTCTAAATGCAGTAACAGTTTCATAACAGGTGTTTGTTGATTACTAGCTGATTACAAAGTGAGTATAATAATCTGAAAGTAAAGAGCCTAAAACAGGATATCTTGGTGTAAGATGCATGTCCTACGCATGGCTTCTATTGCAAAAATTAGTAAATAAAGCCCTATAGACATGTTCTCTACCCATTGATTAAACTAAGCATGCAGAATCCCTCCCAATTTCAATATAACCCCAATCAGTTATTTAAAAATTTATTACAAAATCGTGATAGCTGAATGACATAATAAAAAATAAAATAAGAAGCTACTCTATAGGGAGCCTTCAACCATGCCCAATCTTCCAACCTCAACCCCTTCGATTTCACAGCCTTTGCCATGGTCTAGGTGCGGCAAAGCTCCCTAAGACCCCATTGGGTCCCAGGCTAATACCTACACCTAGCCATTTTAGAAGAATGCAGGACAGGTGTAGTGTGGAATACCAGCCTTATGTGTCAAAGTTCAGTGAGTACTCAGAGGTACTCAAATTAATGCTCACACGAAGGGGGAAGAAACTATTTTCTAAGAATAGTGTGAAGTGCAGGAAGAAGTATTTAAAAGAAGATTTTTAAGAAAACAACGGGTACGTTTAGAAAGAAACAACAGAAACAGTAGCATAAGGTTGCATACAATTATCATGGGGAAAGGGAGTAAATAGATCACACAATGCTAAATGGATGCAGGTTTAATGAACAGAACTACACAGAATCCGGGGATTCAGGGGACTGGGAAGTAGCAAAGTTAGGCATGTTAATGTGTGACAACAGGACATAAGCATAGCAAATAAAATTAGGAGTAAACAAAGTTAGACTTAACATGTAAATCAGAAGACATGGTGAACTATTAAAGCAAAGAGTCAATCACACATTGAGCAAGAGAAGCATAAGTAGAAGAAAATTACAAAGATAATGAACTGAAACAAAAATAAACACATTGGTGTGAGGCTTGAAAAATTAATCAGGACATACCAGTAAAAGAGCAAAAGCAGGATGCAAAGACAAAGGTAGTAAAACTATATTAGCCTTGGCTTTCAGCCGGCTAATATTAAGAAGGGGCAGAGAATAGTAATAGAGCAAGAGAGCAAGAGAGAATGCAGATTTGAAAGTATTCAGTGGTGTGTAAATCAGAAGACTATCGTCTGTGTAAAAGACTTAGAGTATTTATAGTTGAAAGTAGGTAGTACAAATAAGGTAATGATCGCAGAAATATGTTAATTGAAGAACTCGGAATCAATTAATCAAAGAATCAAGGAAGTACTCCCATTAATTGAGGGAATCAAAATCAAACGAAAATATTCAGCACCATATAAGGTAAGTAGGAAAAGTCAGTGTACGAATAAATAAGGAGGGAATCAAGATTCAGTATTGCATATAGTAGCCAATTAAGACCAAATTCAGGAAAATTATCATTAATAAAAGGCTTAAAAGAACAGAGTACTATAATAAATAAGGTAACAAAACCAATTAATTCAAACGGGCGAGTAGAATGCTAGGGTTTTAAAAGAAAGTTTTTGAATTACCAGTCAATTAGGGAAAATCAGAATCAATCATGTGAAGTCATGATTCTGCATTTTTATCATATAAATAGAGGTGAACGAACAAAAGTAGCGAGCAAAATTAGCTATATTGACGGAAGGGAACAAGAGAAGAACAAACACAATTACTTAGAGATAGTGAAAACAAGTTAAGATTTAGCAGGACATATTTGAAGCATGGTGATCATGAAACATTAACAAGAGTCAAGAAAATAGGCTAGCAGACAGAACCAAAGCAATGAAAATCAGGCTAGTGCACGCAATCACACAAAAAACAGGCTAACACATAGAGACAAGGCAAAGGAAATTAGGCTAACACATATAATCGGAGCAAAGAAACATGCTAACACACATAATCAAACGAAGAACATTTTCTAGAAATTAGGGTTTTTTTAGCAGAGTCAGTAAGAGCATAGAAATTAGTCAGAATAAACAAAGAAAAGATTTTAATCATATAAGGAAAATCAGTCGAAGCATGCATAAAGAAACCTAAGAAACCCTAATTTTCAAAGAAAGTAAAAGGTAGTTCAAAGTAAAAGATCTTTTAGAATAAATTCGAAAATAAGCAGAACACAGAGGAAAATATGAATGTCATGAAAATAGCATTGTTTTTGAGAGATTCAGGGGAGAGTTAGGGTTTCAAAAAGAGGAAACCCTAGAAGTGGAGAGAATCTGTCGAAACTTCATAGATCGTGACATATAGGGTATGATTTTGCCTGAAACCACACCGGAGAACCCACGAGTAACAGGACCAGGAACCCTGGGTCTCAACCACCATGGTCCACAAATCTCAAAGGTCCTAGAGATGTTGAACAGGATGGTGAGAGGCCCATCGGAGCCTTAGTGTTGAAGAGAGGTGGCCGGAGATGGCCAGAAACAAACCAGGCGAAACTTTCTTAGGGACTGATTCACATGGAGGGGGTTTTGGGGTCTCGAAAATAGAGCGAACTAGTGATCTAGGGTTTCATGGCAGTTGATGGTCGAATGGGTGAGATTAGAGGTGGCTGGAGAGGCGATGGAGTTCATCGGAGAAGAGAGAACCAGAAGGTTCTAGAGAGAAGGGAGAGGGAGAGACGATATAGAGAGAGAGAGAGATGGTCTCAAAGAAATGAGGGGTTTGGGGGGGTAATTGAATTTAATTAGGGAAATCAAATTTGGACCGTTGATCTCATTTGATCAACAACTCACATTAGATTAAGGCTGGACCGGGTTAATTAATTGGGTATGGGTTGGGTGATTTAAAGATTGGGTCGGGGATTTGGGTTGAAATTGGGAGTTCAATTTATGGTTAAATTGAAATGCTAAGGGGTTATAATTGAAATGGACGTGGCAAAATGTTAAACAGCCATTTCTTCCCTTTTATTTTAATAAAAATAGTTAAAACAAATTTCAAAAGCAATTAAAACACTAAATGGATTAATAACATATAAATGTTAATTAAAAAATACTGGGAGTGATTTTGTAATTATAAAACACTATTAATCGGAAAATAGGCTATAATTGCAATTACAGCAATTTAGCTTCAAAAATACCCAAATAAATTGTATAAAATATGCAAAAATTACCTTAATTATACCTTGGTGTAAATATGAGAATAAAAATAAATTATTTACCAAAAATGATAGTCTGGGAATAATTATTGAATTTTATACTATTAAAATAGACAACAAATTGATTTAAAAATAAGAAAAAATACCAAAACTCTTGGGTATGCCTATATATGCATGTACATACAATTTTGAGAATATTTTGAGTACATATAAAATACATAGGAAAAAATTGGGTATCAACAACATCCTCCCCCACTTAAAATCATTCGTCCTCGAATGAGGATTTTGAAAATCAATTGGTTTTGAAAATATGACATGCAACTCCCATTTTTTCACTAACTCCCATATTTTATTGAAAATTTCGCTAGAGTTTCCTTTGTAATTAGACTTATCTACTTGTCAGAGAGCCTCCGAAACATATTTCCAAGCACCATTACACAATTCTTGTTAGCCCTATAACTGGTATACAATTCATTACCTCAACACTTGTACATATTCAATCACTTGTTATATTTTGAACATAAATTAGTCACTTCAGTGAGTTACATACAATTTAATCCACTTCAACATACTATATGCATTTCAATTAATCATTACCAATCTACACTATAATTAGTCGTTCACTTATCAAATGAGTCTTTACAAAGCTTTCATTTACCAAAAAGGGGTTGCACATGACTCAAATAATCACAGCACATACAACTCTTGCACAACTTGGGGAATTACAATAGTAAAGCATTTGGGGGGAAAATGGGGTGTCTTAGAACCAAATTGAACATAACATCAGTTTGCCTAGGGATAAGAGTTCGGACGATTACTACTAGACTTATTCAGACAGGTGGGAATATTTTTCCTTCATTTCATTTTCTGCTTCCTATGTGGCTTCCTCAACTCGTTGACTTTGCCATAATATTTCAACTGAAGCAACTTCCTTGTTTCTCAATTTATGGACTTGCCTATCAAGAATAGAAACCGGGATTTCTTCATACGATAACTCTTCATTGACCTCGATAGACTCAACTGGCATGATGGTGGATGGATCTCCTATCACGTTCTTTAACATAGACACATGGAACACTGGGTGCACTAATGACATTTCAAGGGGCAATTCCAGCCTATAAGCCACATGTCCTATCCTTTGATCGATTCGATATGGCCCGATATATCTAGGACTCGACTTCCCTTTCTTCCCAAATCGCATGACTCCCTTCATAGGAGATACCCTCAAGAACGCCCAATCATCTACTTGGAATTCCAATTCTCTTCGACGAATGTCCGCATAGGATTTCTAGTGACTCTTAGCAGTTCTCATCCTCTCCTGAATGATTTTAACTTTTTCCATAGCCTGGTGCACGAGATTTGTCCCTAACAATTCTGCTTCACCTGCTTCGAAACATCCAATCGGAGACCTGCATCTCCTTTCGTACAATTCCTCAAATGGGGCCATCTGAATGCTAGCATGAAAGCTGCTATTGTAAGCAAATTCCATAAGTGGCAAGTGATCATCCCAATTACCTTTTAAATCCAAGACACAAGCCCGCAATATATCTTCGAGAGTCTGAATAGTCCGCTCCGCTTGACCATTAGTTTGTGGGTGGAAAGTCGTGCTGAGATTCACCTGAATACCCAAACCTTGCTGAAACTTCTTCCAAAAATTAGCTGTGAACTGGGCCCCTCGATTTGAGAGAATAGGAAGTGGCGTGCCATGAAGCCTTACTATTTCCTTGATATATAACTGAGCATATTGTTCTGCAGTATTGGTGGACTTGATTGGAAAGAAGTGAGCTGATTTGGTGAGTTAATCCACTATTACCCAAATTGAGTCGAACTTACGCTAAGTGCGAGGTAACCCTGCCACAAAATCCATGTTGATCATCTCCCATTTCCACATTGGTATTTCCATAAGTTGAGTTAACCCACCGGGCCGCTGATGCTCGGCTTTTACTTGTTGACAATTTGGACATTTAGACACAAAATCCACCACACCCCTCTTCATATCGTTCCACTAATAAATTTCCTTGAGATCGTGATACATTTTCGTAGAACTTGGGTGCATAGAATGCCTGGACTTATGAGCCTTCGCCATTACCCTCTCCCGAAGATTATCCATATCTGGAACACATAGCCTACCTTGGCATCGCAATACACCATCACCGTCGAGTGAAAATGCCGAAGTCTTGTTATTCAAAACTGCTTCCTTCATTTGTGCCAATGCTGGATCAATAAGCTGCTTTTCCTTGACTTTCGCTACAAGTGACGATTTTGCTCCATTATGCACCTTAACATTCCCCTCGTCTGAGGTCAAAATACAAACCCATAGACAGGCCAATTAATAAACCTCCTAAGCCAAGGGCCTCTGATCCGCTCCCAAATGAGCCAAACTACCCATAGACTTCCAACTGAGCGCGTCGGCCACCATATTCGCCTTCCCTGGATGGTACAAAATATTCATATCATAATCTTTGAGCAATTCTAACCACCGTCGCTGCCTTAAATTAAACTCCTTCTACTTGAAAAAATATTGGAGACTCTTGTAGTCCGAGAACACATCTACATGGACCCCATAAAGATAATGTCGCCATATTTTCAAAGCAAACACAATTGGTGCAAGCTCCAAATCATGTGTCGGGTAATTCTTCTCATGATTCTTGAGTTGCCTTGAAGCATATGTTATAACCTTCCCATATTTCATCAACACACACCCCAAACCAACCCTGTAGGCATCGCAATAAACCACAAATCCTTCCGTGCCTTCCGGCAAGGTCAATATTGGTGCCGAGGTCAACCTCAACTTCAATTCCTAAAAACTTTTCTCACAAGCGTCGGACTATTGGAACTTCACTGCTTTCTACATCAACTTAGTTAATAGGGAGGCAAGGGTAGAGAATCCATCCACAAACCTCTGATAATACCCTGCTAAACCCAAGAAGCTACGAATCTCCGTCGAGGTCGTGCGTCTAGGCCAATCCTTCACTGCTGCAATCTTCTGGGGATCTACCCGAATCCCTTCAATGGAAACAACATGACCCAGAAAGGTAACGGACTCCAACCAAAATTCATATTTTGAAAATTTAGCATACAACTGGTGCTGATGAAGAGTCTACAAAACTGCCCTGAGGTGATCGGCATGATCCTCCCGACTCCGCGAATAAACAAGGATGTCATTAATAAAAACATTCACGAAGGAGTCTAGAAATGGCTTGAAGACCTGATTCATAAGATCTATGAAAGCTACCAGGGCGTTCGTTAGCCCAAAAGACATGACCAAGAATTCAATGTGACCATAGCGAGTTCTGAAAGCGGTCTTAGGAATATCCTGTTCTCTAATCTTCAATTGGTGATACTCGGACCGTAGATCAATTTTGGAGAAGAACCTTGCACCTTTCAATTGGTCGAAGAAATAATCTATCCGAGGCAAAGGATATTTATTCTTGATGGTGACTTTGTTGAGCTGCTGATAATCAATACACATCCGGAGCGACCCATCCTTATTTCTGACAAAAAGAACCGGAGCACCCCACGACGACACACTCGGCCGAATGAATCCCTTTTCTAATAAATCCTTCAGCTGCTCCTTCAACTCTCTTAGCTCCGCTGGCGCCATTCTGTATGGTGGAATAGATATCTGATGCGTATCTAGAAATACATCAATCCCAAACTCAATCTCCCTATCTAGCAGAATCCATGGAAGCTCGTCCGAAAACACTTCAAGAAATTCATTAACGACTGGCATGGACTCGGGGGTAGACACTTTTGAAGTGGTGTTCGCCACCCAGACTAAATGATAGATACACCCCTTCTTAATCATTTTGGAATCCTTAAGGTAATAAATAAACCTACCCTTTAGCACCACACCATTCCCCTTCCACTCAATAACCGGCTCATTAGGAAACTCGAGCCTCATGACTCTCGTTTGGCAGTCAAATTTAACAAAGCACGAGTAAAGCCAGTCCATCCCCATAATCACATCAAAATCCACTATCCCAAGCTTGAAAATATCGGCCATGGTGACATGACTACATACCTTGACAACACAATTCCTATAAACTCGCGCGACTGTAATAGAATCACCAACCCGAGTCGATACGGAGAACGACTCATGAAGCTATTCGGGTTCTATCCCAAAATTTGAAGCAATGAATGGGGTGACATAAGACAAAGAGGACCCCAGATCAATAAGAGCATAACAATCAATGGCCTGAACAGACAAGATACTTGTAACAATATCTGGAGAAGCCTCTGCACTCTGGCGACCACTCAAAGCATAAAATTGACTGGGTCCACCCTCTACCATGAGCTCCACCCCTAACTGCACCAGGCCCTGCTAGAGCTTTAGGACGCACGGACAATGTGGCGGCTGAAGAACAAGATGACTAAGCAAATTCCCTACCCATGCCCTGACTGGCCACATGACAGCCCCGCAGGATATGGCCTCTCACCCCGCATTTATAACACACCGGTAGATCCAAATAACAAGTCTCTGTATGGTATCTCCCATACTTGGGGCATAGAGCCCCCCTACTGATGTGATCTCCCTCCTGGACGAACGGACTGATGGGGTCTCCTACTGCCTAAACCTGGTCTCAAGTGACTGCTCTGCTGATAACTGTGCACAGATGGCGGTGCGCTAGCTGAGGACTGAGCATATGACTGGGATGGCCCTGATGGCCCCCTCCCCTGAACTGGTCTCCCTGAGTGACCCGCTAATCGGGCCCGGCTGCTACTCTCCCTTTCCGCCCGTATCTTCAACTTTCTAGCCTCTGTGGCCTGAGCGAATCCCACAATCTTTTCGTAATTCATATCCGAGTGTAAGGCCGTTGTAGCAGCCTCATTCACTACCAAAGGACTAAGGCCCTGAATGAATCACCGAACTCGAGCATCCATGGTCGACACTAACTGAGGAGCATACTTGGACAATCTCACAAACTCCGTGTGGTACTCCCAAACACTCATACTGCCCTGCTTGAGGACCTCAAACTCAGTGGCATGGGCTGCCATTGACTCGTCAAGAAAGAAGTGGCCCATAAAGGCATCTACAAAATCATCCCATCTAGCCGGAGATCTTCCCTCCCTACGAGAATCCTCCTACATCTTGAACTATGAATACACTGTTCCTCTCAACCTGTATAAAGCCAACTCAACTCCCTCCATCTCTGAAACCTTCCTCACTCGAAGGGTCTTATACATATCATCAAGGAAATCATGTGGATCGGCCTCTAGGTCTGTGCCTGAGAACTCTAGAGGGGCTAACCGCAAAAACTGGTTGACTCTGGAGTTGGCGGAATCTCCCTGTCCGCTGGAGAACGCAGGGGCATCATGAGATTTCTGGGCCTGAGCGGCCACTAACTGGGTCAACATATAGATGGCTCCTCTAAGGTCCCCATCAGAAACTCCGGGACTAAAAGCTGGAACTACATCAGGATCAGGAATATCGGCGGGAGGGATGGTAGCACCCTCTGCCGCAGCAGGAATAGCAACACTTTGATCTGGGATAGATGGGTCAGGTAGATTCAAGGTCGGGGAGTCACTCTCACCCACGACATTAGGTATATGATTCATAGCCACACTTGGGGTGGCATTGGCCCTAAGGCCGTGTCTAGCTCTCTTCTTAGGTGCCATTACTGAAAATTTCGGAACAGAGCACGAGTTAGACATAAATACTTCCACTTTTCACTTCATCGCACGATATAGAATAACAAAGAAGAGGGTACATTCCTAAATGTACATGCAGCCCCCTACTTATAGATGTGGTCGACAACACACCGATAAGGAGGACTCTACTAGACACGGCTCCGAGACATCCTAAGACTCTTTTAAAACCTTAGGCTCTGATACCAAGTTTGTCACGCCCCAAAACCAAGGGGCGCAACCGGCGCTCGACCGGGTAGCCCCAGTAAAGCGGACCTGGGTGTCTTTCCTATCCCACGTGTTATCCCGTATTTTCATTACTCATTAATCAAGGAAAATAGCCATTTATAGTTTAAACACCTCTTTACAAAATATACATAGCATACGTGGTTACTTAGCGTGGTTTACAAGTTACACTGCCCGAATACAAAATACATAAGTACATAAATACATAACACATATTTCCTGTCTACGGAGCCTCTAAGGATACAAAAGAGTGATACAATACTTGCCGATAACAAGGCTCCGGTTATACCATACACAAAAACTAAAATAAAACTCTGGGGGAAAGCGGCATGAGCCACGCAGGGCCCCGAGAGCAAAGGGGCTCACCAATACAGCTGACGGGAGTGAAGGAGTGCTATTGTAAGTGGACTGGAATACCTGCTACAGAACCACCTACAATCATAACATGAATGTAGTGCCCCCAGAAAAAGGGACATCAGTACATTTGAATTGTACTGGTATATATGAACAAACTTTACCCCAAGTAAAATCAAGTAACACACAAGTAACAAACAGCGATAGAATCAACGATCAAATGCACATGAAGGAAACCAATGCCAAACAAGTTTAACAATCTCTCCTTTTCCCCTTTCAACATTTTCCCGTCACATCAATGATTTCAATAGTGATTTCGATCACTTTTTCCACCGTTATTACCTCAGCCACCCTTATCACCACAACCCACACCTTATTACTTCGTGTTGTGGCGTGCAACCCAATCCCACCGAAAAAATCACATTTCACATAACAACAACAACAATTCACAAGAATTTTCATAAACATCAATACCATTTCTATCATATACAACAGCCCATGTAAAATTTAAGTCACAACAATAGTTGCCACGACAAGTCACATATGATAGTACCACTATTGTTTCAATTGCATCAATTTTGATCTATTTCCAACATTTGTTACACAACTCTTACCACATAAACACGTTCACACACAAGCACTTGGTTTGTTGCAATTTACTTATGCCATTGTATCGAAAAACTCAACCAACAGCGTTCAAGGCATATTAATCACAAGAATTCACAAATAGCCCACATAAGTAACGCATACCAATTACTCGTACACCAAACAAGGTGACTTTACAATGGTTAAAATTAGCCATACATACCTGGAGTCGAATTTCCCTTTTAACTTCTACTTTCGATTCACCAACAGCCTAGTACCATCAGTCTAGTTCACAAGTTAACACATATATCTTAGAATTGAAGTTCACAATTACTACCCAAACTTATTTAGGTTATCAACCCCTCTTTTACAATTCTTTACTCCTACCCAATTCCTCTTACTAGATTTTTGGTTTTAAAGGACATGCATGTGTATTTCAACTTTTTTTTCAAGAATCAATGCATGATAATCCCCATTTTTGTTTAAATATGAAAACCAATGAAAAAGGGTTGGGGATTTTACCTACAAGAATGGAGATGAAGACAATTACTTGAAATTTCTCGGGCCTGGGTGAATTTGAAAATCAAATTGGTGAAGATGAACTTTCTCTCTCAAGAACCCTCTCTTCCCTCTCTCTTATTTTGTTCAGAAAGTATGTTAAAATAAGGGATTGGGGTGTTTTATTGAAAAGGGGTCGGGTTTAAAATTTACAAAAATAGGAGCCCGAGTCTGGTTTGCGGTCGCACTTTGCGATCGCAAAGTGAAAATGCGGTCCGCATAATGGACCGAAAAAGTGCTCCAAAACTCTGAACATTCTGTTTGGGTTTGCGGCGGAAATGTCGTCCGCATACCTATTTTGCGGTCGCATAATGCACCGCATTTTTTACCTCAAATTTGACTGACACACTGATTCACTTTGGGGTAGAAATACGGTCCGATATTAGTTAAGCCATCGCATAATGGACCACATTTTGACCTCAATTTTAACCAAACCACTGACTCAATCTGCGGTATAAATATGGTCCGCATACTTGATTTGCGATCGCATTATGGACCGCAAAATAGCACTTTTCTAGAAAACTTGACTCTTTGATTTTTAAATGCTAAATCAGTACAATGGGTCTGAACCGCGGTGAGCTTTTACACATCCCTAACACATATTTGGGACTTGACACTACGAGCTACTAGGTTGAGGACAAGTTTTCCTGGGGTCTTACAGAAATGAAGGCTAAACTACCTATACTCTTGTCCTTTCTGCTCAAGGCATCCGCAACCACATTCGCCTAGCCCGGATGATAAAGGATGGTAATATCATAATCTTTCAGTAACTCAAGCCACCTGTGCTGCCTCAAATTAAGGTCCTTCTACTTAAACAAATATTGCAAGGATCGATGATCGGTGTAAATCTCACAGGACACCCCATAGAGATAATGCCTCCCAATTTTGTGAGCATGAACTATCGCGGCCAACTAAAAAATAATGCATAGGGTAAATCTTCTCGTGGGGCTTCAACTGATATGAAGCATATGCAATAACTCGCCACCCCCCCCCCCTCCAGCATCAATACACAACCCAAGATAACACGCGAAGCATCACAATACACGGTATACATCCCGGTATCAGAGGGCAACACTAAAACTGGTGTTGTAGTCAAAGTGATATCAAGCTTCTGAAAGCTCACCTCATCACCCATCTGGTCAATCTAGTCAAGGGCGCTACAATAGATGAGAAGCCCTCCATGAATCGACGATAATAACGTGCTAACCCCAAGAACGTCCTGATCTCGGTCGATGTGGTGGGACGAGGCCAACCTTGGACTACCTCAATCTTTTGGGAATCCACCTTAATACATTCACCTAATACAACATTCCCCAACAAAGCCACGAAATCCAATCAGAACTCATACTTGGAGAACTTAGCATAAAGCTTATGTTCTCGCAAGGTCTAAAGCACTAATCTCAAATATTTCTTGCGCTCCTCCATTCTATGTGAGTAGATCAATATGTTATCAATAAAGACAACAAATGAATCAAGATACGACCTAAACACCCGGTTCATCAAATCCATAAATGCCATCGGGGAGTTAGTCAAACCGAATGACATCACCAAAAACTCATAGTGGCTATATCTAGTCCAAAAAGTCGTCTTAAGAATATTCAAAGCACGAATCTTCATCTGATAATACCTAGATCTCAAGTCGATCATAGAGAACACCCTATCACCCTACAAATGGTCAAACAAATCATCAATGTGTGGCAACGGGTACTTATTCTTTATGTGACTTTATTCAACTGGCAGTAATCAATGCACATCCGCACACTCCCATACTTCTTCTTAATTAACAACATTGGTGCGCCCTAAGGCAACACGCTAGACCTAATGAATCCCTTCTCAAGAACCTCCTGAAGCTGCTCTTTTAATTCTCTCGCCTCCTTAGGAGCCATACGAAAAGGTAAAGTGGAAATAGGATGGATGCCTGGACCTAAATCAATGCTGAAATTGATATCCCGATCTGGAAGCATACCAGGTAGATCAGCAGGAAATACATTGAAAAACTCTTATACCACCGGCACTAAATAAAATACAGGAGTATCTGCAGTAGTATCCCTAACAAAGTCTAATTAGGCCAAACAATCCTTCTTGACCATATGTCAAGCCTTCAAGAAAGAAATAACCTGGCTAGAAGTACTGACAGACAAACCCCTTCACTCTAATCTGGGCAACTCAATCATCGCAAGGCAATAGTCTTGGCATAGAAATCAAGAATGGCATGGTATGGGGACAACCAGTCCATGCCCAAGATAACCCCGAAATCAACCATATCGAGCAATAAAAGATCCGCTCGGGTCTCATAACCACAGAAAGTCACAACACAGTGTCGATAGACGCAATCCACAATAATAGAATCACCCATTAGTGTGGACACATAGATAAGAATGCCTAAGGAATAAGGAGCAAATAGAGAAGAAACATAGGAGTAAGTAGACCCTGGATCAAATAATATTAAGGCATCCCTCCAGCAAATAGAAAGAGTACTTGTAATCACTATATCAGAGGTGATTGCCTATGGCATGGAGAGGATAGCATATAATCAAAATGGAGCACCACCTGGCTGGCCTCCACCTCTAGAAAGACCCTTGACCACCTGTCATCCAACTCTAGCCGAGCGGGCAGTATGGTAGCTGGTGCGGTAAGCATGGGCTGATAGTCTTGATGCTTGGCATTGCCCCAAATTTAGGGACAAAACCTGTTTACGTGGCCAAGATCCCCGCACTCAAAACAACCCCTTGGAACGATGGACTACTGACGTAAAGTCTAACCCTGATGGCTAGAATACCCACTGGAGGAACCGTGAATAGCTGGTAGGCGGTAAGTATGTTACATCCCGTCCTTTTATATATTGGATTCGTCATAAGAAAATTGAAATTAGTTCAAGGACAAGATTATTTTTGAGGTTATAAGTATTTATGCTATTTATAACAAGCAATAAGTAAAGCCATGAAGGTCGGAGGGTAAATGAATTAAAGAAAACGAGTTTCATCGAAGTTTGACATTGTGGAGTAAGATACAGTCCAAACTATAATATCCCGTATTTATGGATTAGTACCATACAATATACCATATGACCATTATAGTAAAGTATATTCTAAAATTTTAAAAGAGATTAGTATTTAAGTAAAATAAGATTTAGAAATTAATTATGTGTTTAATTAATTATAGGAAAAATTAGTTAAAGTGTTTGGATATTGTTAAGGAGACAACATGTCCTTGTAGGTCCCACAAGAGGGGTGACCTTGATTATATTAGTAAAGGATAAATATTTCTAGTTGTGGAACTTTGGTAGAATAAAAGGGTGGGTATGTGTGCAAATTAGGTGAGGTTATGAAATGGGTGTCTAATTTTAGTAGGTGACTAGTGCAAGCATATACTCATGTGTCGATATCTAAATTATCCACACATGGAAACACCATATATAGATAATATATGCAACAAAATCAACTTAGTTAGATAATACAACGCAACAATATACTTCCATTATGGAAACAATTCATTTGAAAATAACTCCATTGTTGGTGGGAACAATATTGATCATGTTGGGAACAATTCTTTGGGGAGGGACCAAGCATTGGCAGCAAGTATATTTCCATAATTGTGTAGAAACTTTACTTTCCAAATTAATTTGAAGAACACCAATGAGATTTATAGTGTTTGTTTGATTCCTACAAGCTCATGGTAGAGCAGGCCGGTTCCAGATTATATAAGGTCAAGAAACTAATCAAGTTGTGGAATAGAGGTGCTATAATGTTAACGAGGTATGTTAAGTCTATCCCTTATTTCCTTTGGCATGATCCCTATAATACAAATGAAACGAGCAAACGCACAACTTTTATAAATGCCTCTATTCATAGAAGTAACTGGGATGCCTATATTCTTGATTTTCCATGTGTCCTATTATTATATCGCCTGCTCATGAGTCTTAGAAAATACATAAGTAGATAAATTTTATTTCATGATATTAACCAAAGGCATATTGATCTTATGACATTCTAAGAGATCATTTTGACTACTCCATTACGCATTGCATTCATGTATACATGTACATTGACCCATGACCAGATAGTGTTATCTACGCATAGATTATATGTATATGAGATATGGGATAGGGGATATGGGAAAAGGTTACGGCGTTATATACGCACCACCACCTGATCAGCTGGTATATATGTTGATGATTTTGCCCACAGTGGCTGAGATGATATGATGATGTTATGTACGCATATACCAATGCATGATATGGAATTTAAATACATATGCATGACATTATAAATGTTTCATAATTCACAGAGCTATTCAGACTTACAGGTTGAGTCATTTCCTCCACGTTTCTTTCATGTCTATTACATACTGCTTTCTTTCCTTACATACTCATTACTTTATTTTTACTGACATTTCTTTTGCCTAGAGATATTGTGTTTTATGCCTGTAGATTCTGATAGACAAGTTGAGCATCCTCCAAATAGGCTATCAGCTCAATAGGAGGTGTTGGTGCACCCCATTTGCTCTGGAGTTGCCTATTTAGTCAATATGATTTGGACATGTATTGATTGGTATGGCGGGGCCCTGTACCGACCTTTATGAAATTTATGTACTCTTAGAGGCTTATAGACAAATGTCATGTACATGGATACTTGTATGGCCTTGTTGGCCTATGTTTTGAGTATACAATGATCATGTCAGCCTAGGCCCGTATGTATTATGTATAAGTCGGTATATCATGTTGGGTTGTCCTATGTCAAGTATTTCCTCATGTTTTATTCTAGTTATCTTATGAAAACCCTTCCGGCTCATTTACCTATGATAATATGAAGCGAAAGATATGTTACGTTTGTACTCAATTGAGTAAAGCAGCGGGTGCCCATCGCGGCCCATCGGTTTAGGTCATGACAAAAGTGGTATTAGAGTAGTTCTTTCCTAGGGAGTCTATAGGACATGTGTAGTAGAGTCTTGTTTATAGGTGTATTGTGCACCACACATATAAGCAGAAGGCTATAGGGAATTTAGGACTGTCACGCATTCTTCTTACTCTAGATCGTGTGGTCGACGGTAGAGCTCGCTTGTAAGAATTCAAATTCCTAAATTCTATTTTATCTGTAATACAACGATACCTCCATCTAGAAAGATAGTTGGTAAGAGATTGAATATGGTTGTGGAGGAGTTGAGTCAAAGGAACTCGATTTTTCATCATGCTTATGATGAGTAAGTGTAAGGTCTTCAGCAAATCATGTGTGTACTAAGACATGTAAGCCTCTTGATAAGGAGCTCTAAAGCATGAATATTTATCCGCCCATGTGATAAAAAGAAATGAGAGATTCAGAAGGTAGATACAAGTTTCAACGAGTAAAAGAAGTAAGCTGAAGAAGGGTACGAGGTACCTAGTTAATGAAGATTTGTCAGTATTTACAATTCTAGTGGAGAAATATAAACGTTCTAAGTTACATTCAATAGTAACAGAGATATATATAATTGGCCACACCCATCTCAGTTATGCCTTATGTGAGCTAACAGATATTGTGTAAGAGAAAGGTGGGATATCAGAATCCAACTAGGGTTAGAGTAACCCAAAATGGTGGATGTATTGTTAGCATTAGCTCACATTTCCGAAGGATATTGCAAACTTGGTAATAGTTATCCTTGTGAGACACCTCGATGGTGCACTCTAAAATAGTACAGTTAGGTATGAATACTACAATGTTCAAAAATTTCAAAAGATAGTCTATGAAATACTAGAAGGGATAAATATTTACATTAGTATGACTCATGCTCCTAGGAATAAAAGAGAATGTTAGGCGTCCCAAAGAGCTAGTGAGATGACGCAGGAGGAGCTAAAAGTGAAAGAAAGTTTTGTTAAAGTTCTCAGAATAAAGTGATAGACAGAAATATTAGTCGGAGAATAAGAAGAGAGTAAATGAAGCATTATGAGATGTGATAAATGGATGACAACGGTAAATCAAAATATGACAAGATTACAGAGTCTATAGTAAAGATAAGGTAAAGACAGGAGAAGACAAACCTTGAAACAATAAAGGAGTATAAGCCATAGAGTTATATCCTCATTCCAAGAAATAAGTTGGTAACTCCAATATGATTAGCAAAAGGAAAAGTCAAACCCCTGAAGTAATAGAAATCAATATGGTCTAGTGAACACAATAAACCGAACATGAATTAGGGACCGAAGAATTTTATAATAGTCAGCATTGTGAGAATTTTAGAGAATCGCGTTTTGGAAATAATAGAATGGACAACAGAAGGATAACCTTTAAAGGTCATTCAAGAAGACGCGTCCCTAAAACAAACAATGTGATCAAAGTTAAGCTTAAGGGACTATGTGTGCCAGTTACACTTGGTGTCACCCTTATGAGCAAGAATTTTGTTATCCTTGGTATAGAAGGTTACTGCAAGGCGAGTAAAAGTCAGTGAAGATTTGAAAAGATGTTAAAGATAAAGAAAGGGGGAATATGGTGTGATATGGTATTAAGTAAGAGTTAAATGGTTCAGGTAACTATGGAATAATAAAGGAAGAATGTGGTAAAAAGGCGAAAGGAATGAGATATCATTTATATAGGTTCTACCGATATGTTACAGCTCTAGAATATTATGCAAGCACGGTGGTAGGGAAGGCAGTAAGGGTTCCTACCAAGGATGTTATTAATAAATAAGTGTGAATGAACACTTGATACATAAGGAGTCAGTACGAGAGGTAAGTTAAGACAAAGGAAATAACCAAAAGAAATTACACTAAATATAGATATGAAAATGGACCAACGACTAGTTAGTAGTTGATTCAGTATGAGCCTAGTTATGGCTAGACAAAAGGATGCAGATAAATCAATAGATCATGTAAGATAAATGTAGTGAACCTCGGCGTAGGGAATTCAGTCTCGCAGATACGAGATCGCAATCATTGAAAAAATTTCAAATAGGAGTTAGAGTAGTTAAAGGTATTGTTTAAGTTTTACAAATATAAGAGAGAGTTCCACTAACTAAACAATCAAAATTTGAATTCGGAAGCAACCTTATGATTAAAAGGGCATGGAGGTAAGTAACTAAGGATAATTATAGATGATCTGGAGCATCAAAAAAAATCCGCCTGGTAAATGATGTAATAAGCTCGCAGCTTTACGAGAGTCATAGGGTCTCCCCTAAGTACTATAAAGAAAGACTAGCTGAGGAAATAATGAAGAAGGCTTCAACCTAAGAATAGTAACTTGAAGACGAAATAGTCTTGTAACAACAGCCTCACTACAATATTGTATACACTCCATAAGAAAGCGACACCTATCGCGGCTTATGAACGGGAAGTAAAATAAAAGGTGATATTTGAGATCATATAAGTTACATAAAATTCCAGTATTCATAGGCAACGGGATAAGCCATGTATTCATCTAACAAGTGGAAGAATGACCAAAAAAAGTAATTGCTTACAGATAATTGAGAAGACATGAAAGGAAATCTATAGTGCTAGCAAGTTAAATAGAGATTGCGAGCACTATGGATCGATATGTGTAGGTCGCATGCTAAACTATCATAGAGTGAGTGAGAAGGTAACAAGAAGTAAGGATATAAAAAAGTGAGTGAGAAGGTGACAAGAACAAGTAAGGCCTCGGGATTATGCCTATCAACACAAGAGAGTTGATGGTTTTCGTAAGTTATAGAAAGCTCAGTATAGCCTTAATGAATGCAAAGGAGTCTAAGACTAGTAGCATTAGAAAAGATAGAATGTTGCCCTGTTAGTAGAATAAGGGTGTAATTGTGTTAGATAAGAGGATGACGTTTAGGCATTCGATTGAGTAATGATATAAAGAAAAACAATTTCATGAATTGCACGAGATTAGAATACCCCCTTAACTTGAATCATATTGGGATGCTACGAAATACAATTATCGAAGTATAGTATCATCCCTAGGTAGATCAGGCAAATCACTTCAAATGTTCCTCGATGCAACGTGAGCCCTAGTGACAATGTGTTACGTAAGAGGCTTCAAGTTATCATTGGTAGATTATAGATCAACATTAATCAACAATGGATGGATAAAGTTACAAAGTACGAGAGGAGATTAGGCTGTCATTCTTTAGATGAACAGTAATGAGGAAGCATTAAAGGACTTATATTTATACATGTAGGATAGGAAGCGAGAGAGTAACCTAGAGTTGGGTCGCAGACCACGATAATAATAAAACCAAGGTAAGAGTTATGGTATAGTATGACCTACCGAGATGTAGTAAAGTCATACAAATAAATAACTGGGTCTATGAAACAACATCAATAGTCGTAAGTTCGATAAAGTACCGAGTGGATGACTTTACTACACCTATAGATTCCTAGAGGGACAAGTTTTCATAGTTCTATATATATTCACAAAGTGAGACCTAGAGATTGGCTAAAAGGCTAGAGGAACAAAAAGGAGAGAAGAGTCGCATAGGTGCCCTTACAAGGTCTGATTCGTACAGGTTGTAGGATAGAAGGTAGCAACAACTACGAGATTGGAAGGATTCCGACCACAAGTCGTGATATGAGAAAGAGACCTAAAGGGGGAAATGCCCTTGCCTTTGTATTTATCAACAGAATAGTTGCCTAGATGGTACGGACAATATTAAAGTATTCGTAAGGTCTATAGGGTATGAGACTGATAAGCACATCAGTCAACATTCGAGGATTCCAAAAGGGAGAATGATGTTATATCTCGTACTCTTGTATGTTGGATTTGTCATAATAAAATTGACATAAGTTCAAGGACAAGATTATTTTTTAGGTTATAAGTATTTATGCTATTTATGACAAGCGATAAGTAAAGTCGTGAAGGTCAGAGGGTAAACGAGCTGAAGAAAATGAGTTTCATCAAACTTTGACATTTTGGGGTAAGATACTGTCCAAGCTATAATACCCCGTATTTATGGATTATTGTTATATAATATACCACATGACCATGATAGTAAATTATATTCTAATATGTTAAAAGGGATAAGTATATAAGTGAAATGAGATTTAGAAATTAATTTTTTGTTTAATTAATTATAGGGAAATTAGTTAAAGTGTTTAGTTAATATTGAGGAGACAACATGTCCTTGTAGGTCCCACAAAGGGGGTGGCCTTTATTATTATTAGTAAAGGATAAATATTACTGGTAGTGAAACTAGATAAAGATTTGGTAGAATAAAGGGGTGGGTACATGTGCAAATAAAGTGAGGTTATGGAATGGGTGTCTAATTTTAGTGGGTGACTAGTGCAAGTATATACCCATATGCCTTTATCTAAATTATCCACACATGGTAGCACCATATATAGATAATATAGGAAACAACATTATATAAAAGACACTTAGTTAGATAATACAAGGCACTAATATACTTCCATTGTGGAAACAATTCATTTGAAAATAACTCAATTGTTGGTGGCAACAATATTGATCACGTTGGGAACAATTCTTTGGGGGAGGGACCAAGCAGTGGCAGCAAGTATATTTCCATAATTGTGTAGCAACTTTACTTCCCAAATTAATCTAAAGAACACCAAAGAGATTTATAGTGTTTGTTTGATTCCTACAAGCTCAGGGTAGAGAGGGCCGGTTCCAGATTATATAAGATCAAGACGCTAATCAAGTTGTGGAATAGGTGTGCTATAAAATTTAACAAGGTATGTTAAGGTTATCCCTTATTTTTTTTTGGCATGATCCCTATAATACAAATAAAATGAGCAAACGCACAACTTTCATAAATGCCTCTATTGATAGAAGTACTAGGGGTACCTACGTTATTGATTCCTCATGTGTCCAATTATTATATCTTCTATTCATGGGTCTAAAAAAATACATAAGTTGATAAAGTTTATTTTATGATATTAACCGAAGGATATCGATCTTATGACATTCCGAGAGATCTTTTTGACTAATCCATTATGCATTGCATTCATGTATACATGTACATTGACCTATGACCAGATGACGTTATATACGCATATTTTATATGTATATGGGAAAGGTTACAGCGTTATATACACACCACCACCTGATCAGCTAGTATACGTTGATGATTTTGCCCACAGTGGCCGAGATGATATATCCCACCACCACCTGATCAGCTAGTATACGTTGATGATTTTGCCCACAGTGGCCGATGATATAATGGGATACCCTCAGAGGCTTGATGATGTTATGTACGCATATACCTATGCATGATATGACATTTATACATATATGTATGACATTATAAATATTTCATGATTCACAAAGCTATTCAGACTTATAGGTTGAGTTGTTTCCTCCACGTTTCTTTCATGTTTGTTATATACTACTTTCGTGCCGTACATACTCAGTATTGTGTTTGTATTGACATCTCTTTTGCTTGGGGACACTGTGTTTCATGCTTGTAGGTTCCGATAGACTAGTTGCGAATCCTCCAAGTAGGCTATCAACTCAATAGAAGGTGTTGATGCACTCTATTTGCTTCGAAGTTGCCTATTTAGTCGGTATGATTTTGACATGTATTGATTGGTATGGTGGGGCCCTGTCCCGACCTTTATGACATTTATGTACTCTTAGAGACTTGTAGAGAAATGTCATGTATATGGATACTTGTATGACCTTGTTGGCCTATGTTTTGAGTATACAAATGATCATGTCGGCCTTATAGGACCGTATGTCATATGTATAAGTCGGTATATCATGTTGGGTCGTCCTATGTTAAGTATTCCCTCATGTTTTATTATAGTTATCTCATGACAGCCCTTTCGGCTCATTTACCGATAATATGAGATGAAAGATATGTTACATTGGTACTCAATTGAGTAACGGGTGCCCGTCTCGGACCATTGGTTTGGGTAGTGACAAAGTACTCTCTAGAATGGAACTGAAATATGACCGTGTTGGAGCACTTCGAGTAGGCGGTGGTGCTGACTGCATGGTCTTGCTGGGCTGACCACTCATGAAACGATCTCTGCCCCCAGTTGGGGTGCCACTGAATCCTCCAAACTGTTGGGGACGCTTGTCCTTCAGTGCAAACTCTCTGATGTGGTTGTGAATACGCCCGATCCTCTGAGCTATATCCACAACTTGAAGAAAGGAAGTCCCCATCTCTGTCTCACGGGCCATAGGAACCTGTAATGAACCTCTGCACCCTCTGTGCTTGTGAGGAGTATAATAGTTGCATGGAAAGACAAGTCGTGAATCTCGCCTCATAGTCGGTGACAGACATGTGACCTGACGGAGTCCCTCAAACTGATCCTGAAGCTTCTCTCTCTCTCATAAGGTGGTATGTATTTCTCCAAGAATAGATGTGTAAACTGATCCAGAGTCAAAGGAGGTGAACCCGCTGGCCTGCTAAGAAGGTAAGCCTACCACCATCTGCGGGTCTTTCCCTCAAGCTGAAAGGTGGTTAAGTCCACCCCATTGGACTCCAATATCCCCATGTTCTAGAGCCTATCCTTGCACCGGTCAATGAAATCCTCGGGGTCCTTCGAACGCTCACCCCCAAAGGTAGGGGGCGAAGTATAGTCCATCTGTCCAGCCGCTTATGTTGATCAACAGTCGTGGTACTTGAACATTAGTATAGAAGTGTGCTCCTCTAAGAAGTCCGACCTCTAGCAACCGGGGGGGAGCAGCTCCTCTACCGCCTGGTGCATTCGTCGTGCGTGTTCTCACCATCTGTGAGAGATCAATAAAAATATACTTAGCATAATGTCAATTGCACGATAGAAAATAAAGAAATAGAAGTTTCCTAACACCCTATCGCCTCTCAAAGATAAGTACAGACATCTCTGCACCGATCCGCCAGACTCTACTAGGCCTGCTAATGAGTCATGAGACCTATGTGAACCTAAGGCTCTGATACAAAAATATCTTGACCCAAAATCCATAATAGGTCATGATGGTGCTTAATGCCACCGTTAGGCAAGCCCATAAGTGAAACTACTATTTACTTACCCATTTTTAACAATTTAAAACGAGAATTTTTCCTTTTAACAGAATTGTTTAAACATGATTTCATGCAACTGTAACAACTTTTTTAAACAAAATACTAGAATAATAAGAACATCCACAATGGTGATAGAAATTATAAATAAAGTAGAACATAATTTCTAAAAATCCCGAAAAACTCAGCATCACAAGTACATGAGCAAATATACAAAACTACTACGACTACTTTCTAAAAGTGATATATAGAATAGTAAATAAGGTAGAGGGAGAATCCAGTGCTATAGATCATAGCAAGGCAAGCAGATCACCACTAAGCCTCCATAAATGATGATCTACGTGCCCGCATGACCACTGGTAGTACCTGTCTTAGTACTTGCACATTAGTGTAAAAATATAGTGTGAGTGCGGAAAATAACACGTACGCAGTAAGTATCTAGTCTAACCTCGAAGAAGTAGTGACGAGGGGTCGACTTGACACTTACTAGAGGTCAAATAATATAATATCAGTGCATAAAGTAGACATGGTGAGTATACAACAAGTATCAATGAAGCAAACAAGAGAAACTACAATGAATACACTCAGGAGTCTATATCAAATCACCAACATATCATAACCGACCGTGAAGGCCCTAACTCAATATACCAAACCGAAACCCATTTTGATTATTATGCACGAAGCTGCCGAGGCGAACGGCCTGATCTCATAGGAATAGTGATACTCAGTACCACCAAGGAGAACGGCCCGATCCGATAAGAGTAGTGTTATCATACCGAGGTGAACAACTCAAGCCCATAAAAGTAGAGAAATTTACCTCACGCGCGGAAGCACTTGTGAGATGAGCAGACATGGATTTATAGTTTATTAAGTATTCCCTAAGTTTTTTGAAATAAGAAGCTAAGTCGATATTTCCAATTAACCCTCCGTCTTAGTCCTAATCAAGACAATTAATATACATGTTAAGCAAAAATAGTACAATTAAAAGCATGATGTGAATTTAAGTCTAAGCGGACATATCATGAAATATAGATACGTACGAAGCCTCGTCATCTCGTACGCACGTAGCTCCCCACAACAAGTAGCACGCAACAATAATATACCTAAGAAGATAAGTTCCCCCTTACAAGGTTAGGCAAGAGACTTACCTCAATTTTAAATCCTCAATCCGGCTCTCCAACCTCATTAGAATTCCTCAAATGACGCTAAAGGATAAACTACTCAAAAGTCATATAAACTAGTAAATAGATACTCAAAAGTTCATAATTTAGCTTTTATAGTAGTTACCCAACCTAATTTGAAGGACTCATGAAATTTATCAGCAGGCCCATGTGCCTAGAATCCGAAAATTTTTGAATATAATTACTGCCCATGAACTCCCGAACTCTATATAATTTTCTCTAGTTTCCACCACCAAATTCGTGATCAATTCCAAAATTTACCAACACCCTAGGTCCTTCAAAAACCCACAAGTTTTCCCAAATTTTCCATGTTTAGTCTACCTATAATTTGGGCATTTAACTTGAAAGTGGATGGAGTTTACTTACCTTGTATTGTAGATGAGAATCCCCCTCAAAAGTGCTCTTAAAATTTCCCAAGACCAGATGAAAATGTGAGAAAAAATGGCTTAGTCTCAGATTAAAAGCCCTCACTGCCCAGCGATTTCCACACCTGCGGTCACTTGATCATATTTGCGAAATACCAGGTGCGGTGAAAGGTCGCATCTGCGATCCCCCACAGCCTCCAGCTTTCTCGCTTCTGCGGGCGACAAAGTGCTTCTGCGGGTCTGCTTCTGCAAACTTCTTCCACTTCTGCAGATCCTCTTCTGCGAGCCCTAACCAGCCAGTCCAATTCTGCACCTGCGGACCCTCGATTGCATTTGCGGACGTGCAAATGCGATAAAAGCATCGCAGTTGCGACAACCCATCTCTGGACTTAGGTCCACTTCTGTAGCCACTGGGGAGCTTCTCTGAGCTCACACCTGCTTCCCTTTCCACGCAGGTGTGATTGCACCACATCTAAAGCTACCAACAGTCCTCCATGTCCAAAACCATGTCTGATTCCAATTTGATTCGTACCCGGGGCACCCCCAAGACCCCGCCCAATTATATTGGTGCATCCCACAACATAATACAAACTCGCTCGCTCAATCGAAGCACCAAGGTAACATCTAGAATCATGAATCGGATGCCAAAATTCATGAATTTGACATAAAACTCAAAAACTTCAAAAAAAAAATACTTTCGTGCATTCGATACCTATCAAATCAACTCGGAATGACGCTAAATTTTGCAGGCAAGTCACAAATCACCACATGGAACTATTCCCAGGTTCGGAATCCTAACTGGACCTCAATAACACCAAAGTCTTCTCCAAACCAAATTTAAGGAACTAGAAAGATCTTCAATGAACCAAATTCCCATATTGGGCGTCGAAACACTCCCGGGTTATCCAAAACTCGATCCGAGCACACACCCATGTCAAAATCATCATACAAATCTATTGAGATCCTCAAATCCTAGTTCTGAGGTCGTTTACCCAAAATGTTAACTCAAGTCAAACTTGGCCCCCTTGGGCTACAATTTAGGAAATAAGTGTTCCGATATCAACCCGAACCCTTCTAAACCTAAACCAACCAACCCCACAAGTCATAAAGTAGTAAAAGCACATACGAGGAGTCTTAATTAGGAAAACAAGAATCTAGAAAGCAAAACGATCGGTCGGGTCATTACAATATAAGATACAAATATGTTATATTGTTATAGTGTTAGTGATATCTTATTATATAAGATACAAATATGTTATATTGTTATACCTCACTAAATATCTCTTTATTTTATCATATATGTATGGTTTAGCATGTGTAATTTGTTCTTTGCAACTTAGGTATTCTTTTATGTTCATTAAAAGTTCATCAAATAATAGTTTATATATTAACCAAACCTTTTATTTTGTAATTATGTAACGACCCGACCGGTTGTTTTAAGAATTTAAGATATGTTCGGTAGCATAAGGTCTTGAACAAATTTACTTTATGTATATCAACTTGCGTGCGTGGTCGAATTCAGCTATCGCATGATTCAGAGTCTAATTGGGATGAGTAATCTAGTTTTAGAAGCTTAGGCGGTGAGAACTTGACCGGAATGTGACTTTTGTGTAAACATCTCCGGAATGGGTTTTGGATGATTTCAACATCTTTGTATTGTGATTTGGGTCTTAGACGTGCATCCGGATTCGGATTTGGAGGTCCGTAGGGTAATTTGAGGCATTTCGGCGAAAGTTAAAAAAGTTGATGTTTGGAAAATGGAGAAGTTTGACCCTTAGTTGACTTTTGTGATATCGGGGTCGGAATAAAATTACGAGAGTTGGAGAAGCTTCGTCTTGTCATTTGGGACTTGTCTGCAAAATTTGGCGTCATTCCGGGTTAGTTTGATTAGTTTCGGCACGAGGTTTCAAAGTTGGAAGATTTGGAAGTTTATAGTTTGACTCATGGCGCGATTTGCATTTTCGGCGTTGTTTAATATAGGTTGAAACCTCTAGTGACTCCGTGTTAGGTTATAGAACTTGTTTATATGTGTATACGGGGTCCCCGTGGCCTCGAGTGTGTTTCGGACGAGTTTCAGATGTTTTGTATGGTTTTGGAACATGTCTGATTTCTGGTGTTTTTGCACCTGCGACCTTGGAGCGCATGTATGGCTTTGCTTCTGCGTGAGCCTAATCGCATGTGCGATCTTTGAGGCGTGGAAGTTAGCTCACTTCTGCAAAAGCTGGAACGCAGGTGCCAAATCGCTTTTGCGGTTGGTCTATCGCATCTGCGAAGGAGTCCGCTTCTGTGCTGCGGCATCGCTGATGTGGCTAATTGTCCACAAATGCGGTCCTAGGACTGTAAGTCAAATTCGCAAATGCAAATGTCTTCCTGCAAATACGATAGAGCAAATGCGCTTAAGTGTCCACAAATGCAGAAGTGCTGGGCAAAATCCTTTATATCGAGGGTTTGGCCATTTTCTTCATATTTTGAGTTTTGGACTTCAATTTTGGGAGCTTCTTTTTGGGTTTTCAAGCAAATTGATTGGTTAAGTGCTCTTCACCTATACTTTAACATATTTCATGATTTTATCCTTATTTTTATCATTTAAATTGTGTTTGGGGTTGAGGAAAATGTTGGTTTTTGAAAAAAAATTCTAAAATGAAAAATCTTTATTTGAGGAACCAAATGGTATCAGAATTTGATAATTTTTGTATGGTTGAACTCATCTGGGAATGGGTATTCGAATTTTATAAAATTTGTTGGGTTCTAAGGTGCGGTCCCGGGGTCGACTTTTGGACCAATTTTTGGATTTTGTTAAAAATTGAGACTTTATGATCCAGTATAATTTATTATGTGTTTTATTTGTGCGTTGAAGTTATTTTGGTTAGATTTAAGCCGTCCGAAGGCATTTCCACCCGAGAAGTTCAGTTTAGAGTATTGGTTTGTCATCTTTGAGGTAAGTATCTTGCCTAACCTTGTGTGACGATTTTCCCCTAGGATTTGAGCCTTTTATGATGATTGTTGTCCTTGTACGCGAGGTGACGAGTGCGTGCTTAGACTTATTTGTGGAAAATTGGCCTTTTAGGGTTCTTAGGTCCTTATATTCACTAAGTAGGAAGTTGTTCTTGTTGTGATTGAGTTTCTATTTGCTAGTTTCACCTCTACATGTTTTAATTGAAATTTATTGTTTCATAATCCACTCTTATTGCCTATTTGATTCTTATTTGACTTAGCTGAAGACTTCTACCTCTCCTATTGTCATGTTATCTTTTGTCCATAGCTGTTGGTCTTTATTTGGAATTCATTATTATCTCATCTGTAATTGTTTAGTCTTAATTAAGGTTATGATTATCTCCCCCGCTGCTTATCCTAAACTGAATTTTGTGTAAACTCTTAGTAATTTTCCAACCTTAAAAGAAGTTTAGACACCCTATATTCTATTCGACATGTCCTTATTTGTAATTATCTTACTCATGTTAGCTTCCTTGTTGTTGGATTGTATATTGTGAGATCATTGTTACATATTATTTTCTCCCTTGTTGAGCTGTTCTTATTTACGCTTAGTATTCCTTATGATGGTTATTCCTTGTGAGCTAGTTTTACCGTCTCTTTGTGATTGAAATCTCTCGAGTTGATTCACTTGCCGCGTTCTCATATTTACTATCATTGTTGTTGTTGTACTTGTTGTGGTGGTGCAAGAGATTTCTGTCGTACGGTTGTTGTTATGGAGTTGCGCGAGATTTCTATCATGCTGTTGTTACTATTGATATACGCACATGCGGTGTGACATGGCGGTGTGTATATATATATATATATATATATATATATGTGTG
>MU785989.1:106087-126208 GCA_026770625.1 Nicotiana glauca
GGTGGTACAACACGTATACAATACAACATTCACGTTTCCCTGCATTTACAACTCAGCCAGACTCCAACACCCAACCCCGCCTTCCCCCATCTCCGATCACCCTTTTCGCCATTCCCCTCTCAGAATCTGCAAATCTGACAGTCGGAAGAAAATAACGGAAAAAATGTCACAAGGAGACACAATACCTCTTAATTCCACATCCCAATCGGACATTGATGAAATCGAAAACCTCATCTATTCCCATCCTTCTACTGTCCTTCCAGCTCGCCCTCCTTCTCCTCCTCGTGCTGCCATCCCTGTTTCTTCTTCTCCTTTCATGCCTTCCAATCTCCGCCCTCCACCTCCCCCTACCGCCAATCAGAAGCCGACACATGTCCCTTCCGTTCCCGCTCCGCCTCCGCTTCCTTCATCAGCAGGACAGTCCAATATAGCCGCTACGGGATTCGGATCTCCGCCCAATACGCTTACCGAGCCCGTTTGGGACACGGTCAAAAGAGATCTGTCCAGAATTGTTAGCAATTTGAAGTTGGTGGTTTTCCCTAATCCGTATCGAGAAGATCCGGGGAAAGCGCTTCGGGATTGGGATCTCTGGGGTCCTTTCTTCTTCATTGTCTTCCTTGGTCTCACTTTGTCCTGGTCTGCTTCTGTTAAAAAGGTAACTGAACTGCATTCTCAATTCTCTTATATATAAATACGGTTTAGGGTTAAATTCCGTGTTAACTCCAACTTAGATGTGTGTTGTGCTCTAGAGAGTATTGAATTTTTTAAATGTCGTAAATAGAATCAATAAATTTTGATCAACAACTACATTCTCAATCGCAAGCTAGTTGTAATTCTTTGGTTCCATTTTGACTTCTTTCTATCATTTTGTTTCTCTAACTCTGGAAGCAGATGCAAAATGTTTATTAGTATAGCATTGCAACTAATGTAAGCTTACAAACATGACTATGCCCCAAATATGACTATGCCAATCCCGGTTAGTTGGTATCGCCTATATGGATCTTTTTCTTCCACAATGTCTACTTGTCATTAAAAGTCTGCATGGATTACAAGGTATCATTAAATTTCTATAAGAGATGGAAAAGTTAGGTTAACAACACTACCTCCTTTCGAGTGCTGGATTGTTAAGAATATGATGTTTGATTAGATATTATTTTTAATTGGGAGAAGGACCAAAAGTTGCCCTGAACTATGCGAAAGGTGCAAATTTTCCCTTTATTTAAAAAAAATTATGACTTAATTGTGGGACACGAGGCATCATGAGGTGCTAAGCTTCCGTCATTTGGAAGTAAGGGCAAATATAGCCCATTTTGGTAGCGGGAAGGGTACATTTGACCCCAACTATTAGTAGGGGCAAATTTGTTCTATTTCGCATAGTTAGAAATTATGACCCTTTGCCCATTGTAGTAAAAAGAGTATTACCTTATGTTATAGCTTGTTTACCCCTGCTTTTAAAATCAGCTAAATTTAAAAAGTGTTTTTCTTAAAAGTGCTTTTAAAAAAAAACTTTTGGTGAGAAGCAGTTTCTATTTCGCTAATCAATTTGAAAAACACTTTTGAGCAACAATTAGTGTTTGGCCAAGCTTTTAGAAAATGCTTCTAAGTATATTTTCTTTTTCAAAAGTGCTTTTGGGGAGAAACTACTTTTTCCTATTTCTCAAAAATTGCTTCTACTTCTACTCAAAGCATTTTTTTTTCTTCTAAAAGCTTAGTCAAACTTTGAAAAAAATACTTTTAGCAAAAAAAATACTTTTGGGAAAAAAGAAGAGCTTGGCTAAATAGGCTATTTGACTATACTAAGATTTAAATTTTTATTTCTTCACATTTCAAACTATTGTTGGACACACTATTCCACAAAATTCAAAAGGGAGAAGGGTCAACTTTGGCCCTAAACTATGCAAAAGATTCAAATTTGCCCTTCGTTTAAAACATATGACTTAATGTGAGACATGTGGCATTATGATGTCCTAAGCTTCCACTTTTTTGAAATCAAGCCAAATCTAGCCCATTTTGTAACAGCGAGGGCACATTTGACTCTAACTATTAATGGAGGGAAGATTTGTTCTATTTCGCATAGTTCGAGGGCAAATTTGACCCTTCTCCCTAATTCATATGACCGTGATTGAGTAGACTCAGAGTGTATGATGTTATTAACTCTATGTATTACATTAGCGATAAAAAATAATATTATGGTTGAAAACTTATTTTTTTTATGAAACTTACATCGAAGTTCTACATTTTGCATAGTCAAATGAATTTTAAACTCTTTTAAAGCTGTAAAAATAATGTTACCATTGGAATGGTTACTAGATTTAGAAAAGTCCAAAAGTAGAAACAGTGACATAAATTAGAACAAAAGGAGAATTAATTTTTATTAGATTGATATATAGGCTTTTCATCTTTATTTACTTGCGTTACAGTTGTCTTGTTGAGCTTATCTGGGGAAACCTTCCATAGAGATGTTAAAAGTTAAATGGAAACCTACCAACAGACATGTAGGTAAAATATATTTTGTTTCCGCCTTATGCATGATCTATCTAGACGCCTGGACTTTTATTTTTCCTTTGTGAAAGTAAAGTAGAGGCCTAGAGGGGGATCACTGGAAGATGTTTGTGCCATTTTGCAATATTGCTATTTTCCATTCTCAATTTTCAATGTTTTGTACTTCCTTTTGGTTCTTCTTTTTTTCGTCTTCCTATTGTTGTTTTTACTTTGGTGTCTGTTAAGTATGTGTTGTATAGTCTAGAAGCAAACTTAAGTGCTATGGATTTCCTTACGAACCTTTATGCAAGTAAAAGCATGATATCTGGATTTGGCATGTTTGTTGGACGTGTTTTAGATGGATTTCTTTTTGTGACCATGCACGTGCATTCTTATAGGTCTGATATATAATATGTGCAATTCTCATTTACTCTGGCACCAACGAAGTACCTTTAGACTCAACTAATCATGTCTGAAGTACAAAATAATGCTTTGAACATTACAAGTGCTAGAGGAACAAACGGAAAAGTGTCATCCATTCGCAAACAGCTCGAAAAACTTGCATAGGCAAAATGGTCCATCAAAAACTTCCATACCACCAAATAAAAGGGTTGTGCATGTCTGAAGTAACTAAATTTCTCTAGCCCCATCCGTATGTCATGCTGAGTATCTGAAGTCTGCCTCCACAACTAAAAGTCCACATCAATGGAAGTTCTTTAGTGCTCTGTGCATCACCTTGACAAGAACCCCACTCACATTGATAAATGAGTATCAACTATCTCTTCATTTTCTTATGGAAGACCTAGCCAGAGAAAAGTGAGGCCTATTTGTTGCCCTTTCTCACATAGAAGTCTCATAAGAGGATCTTAGCCAAAAATAGTTGTTGGTTGAGGTATTACAGACTAGTGTGTTATTATTCGAAGCCTAATTCCTTTTTAATAAGTTGATGAAATGCACTGGCGGATTCATTTTTTCAGTCAAGAGCTGCCCGCATGAGCACAGTCCCCACTACCAACCTCAAACGAATATTTGAAATGTTTGTCTAACGTTCGAAATTGTTAACCACAAATTATAATGATGCAACATAACATCCTTGTAGCATTTCTCCTGCCAGATGTGTCCATCATCAACCTGATAAAAAATTCAGTAGTAAAGACATAGTTCCTATAGTAGTATAGCTGTAAATCTCCTTGATTCCTTTTTGAATTTGTGAAATTTCTGATTCAACGATCCAAAATAAAAAAGGGAACATATAAATTTATTGTGTTGGTGTGCTTGGATCTATAGTTCGGACTTCAGATAGTAACCAATCATGTAGAGTTTGCTGTAGCATTCTTTCATCTAAGGTCTAGAGGTTTTTTCGCTTTTTTTTTTTTTTTTTTTTAATAAAGAGTTTTTTTGGATGTAACACAAAAGTTAAACATAGTTAAATAAGATATGCTGGGATGAAGCTGAGCCTTCCACCTTTCATCAATGATTTCAAAAACTTTCCCATATTTCCTCTTGTCATGATCAATTGCCTTCTCAATAGCTTCTTTGGCCCTATCCATGGCTTCATAAATGTATCCCCTTGGAGGTTTTCTCTCCCCATCCACCAAACGAAGTATAGTAACCAAAGGATTACCAACTTTAAGTGCTTGAACAATGTCATTCAAAGAATATGGACCAACAATATATCTCGCAACTTCTTTTCCAAGAGCTTCCTTTGCATAGATACTCTCGCTCCATTAGGTTGACATGAACAAGGTTCGCAAATTTTTCTTTTGCAAGTAAAAACTATGCAAAGTCATGATAGCTGTTGCGAATCTTGTCTTAGCCGGTTTCACCAAATTTCTTTGGTTTGTGTATCTCCGTCATGTTCAATAACAATGGCCTCTGACTATGTAAGAATGTATCTTGACTGCCTTAGCAAAAACTGTAGGAAATCAAATTTCATAGTTAGTAAGTATAAACAATTAACATGAAGGTTAAAATAAAAAATTAGAACCACTTGTTCACCTGTAGAATGTGGGCATAACTTGAAAATGTCACCAAACATCAAGTTGATACAATGTGCAGAACAAGGAGTCCAAAAAATATTCGGGACAACTCCTTTCAACATGTCACCCGCTTTTTTATTCTCACTTGCATTACTGTTAACAACTTGAACAAGATTTTCCTTTCCAACTTTCAATATTGTCTTCTCAAACAAGTTGTACATTTTATTGGAATCGGTTGAAGAGTCACTAGCATCATAAGATTCAAGAAACACACTACCTTTCGAAGAATTCACCAAAACATTAATGACCATTTTTTTTATTTTTTGTTGTTCATTTATCCATCATAATGGAACATTCATAAGTTTTCCGTTGCACCTTATGCTCCTCGACAATCTTGTTTGTCTTCTCCACCTCCTTTTTTAGACAAGGAACTCTTACTTCGTGATAGGTAGGGGGCTTCATTCCTGGGCCATATTGGCCTACGGCCTCAATGAATTCACCAAAACTATCGGTGTAATTTACACAATTAAAAGGGAGCCCCGCATCATACATCCACCTAGCAAAAGCGTCTACAGCGTGCTCCCTTAAATCTTTCCTACAAGAATTTAAGTCAACAGCTTCACCTTTTTTCTTTTCGTTTGGTTTTTGCTAGAAATAAAGATTAAGAGGGCCTTTCACATTGCTACCGGTGGATGATCCACTTCCACTTGTTGAATTCTTTCTTTGAGATTTTGAGGGAGATGGCCTCATTGATATATCATTGACTTCAAGATCATCCTCATCCATTTGACTATCTTCATCAAGAAGAATAATCAATGCTCCATGGCTCATTTGATTTTTTAACTCATTTTTTTTTTCGCAACATACTCTCTAGTTTCTTCCTTAACAGAATCCGGAACATTTAGACATTCTTTGACATCTCTAAAACCACCAATTAGATGTCTCTTGTGACGATGTATTCAACCATTATATATATATTTTGACAAAAGATACATTGCACACTTGTGCTACTACCAATTGCAACTCCATACACCCAAGTTGGATCTTTTTTTTGGCTTGATGCCATTGAATAATAAGATTGAATTTACTACAATCAAAAAAAAAAAAAAACAGAACTGTTAAACAGCTAACAGTGAACAGAGGGCTGATCAGAAAACAGAGAAAAACAGTAGGAAAACAAAACAGAGCACAAGCATAAATTAGAAAACATGGCTGGACAGAGAAATACGTTCTGAAAAAAATAGAAAAGAAGAGAACAGAGGAGAGTAGTCGAACAGTGAACAGTGAACAACAGAAATTAAAAAAAAAAAAAAAAAAAAAAGCGGAGCACAAGCATAAAATAGGGCAGAACAGAGAAATAAAAACTAAAAAAATAAAAGAGAAGAAGAGAAAAAGGAGTCGAACAGTGAACAAGCAAAGAAAATCAGAAAAGGAAGAGAAGAGAAGAGAAGAAAGAACTGAAGGAGAAGAAGAGAAACTTACTCGAAGAGCAGCAAAGAAGTCGTCGAAGGTGTAGTCGTCGCTTGCAGCAGAAAAGCAGATGTGTGGAAGTAGTGTGTGTAAGTGTATTTGCAATTTTTTTTTAAAACCCTAGGCTGCCGCTGGACCTTGCTTAAGCGAGCTTTTCCGCGCTTTTTTTTATCGCCTCGCTTCTCGTTTTTTAGGGTGAAGCCTGCGCTTATTTAACGGCGTCATGCTTTAGGGCAGCAAAGTGCAGGTCTCTCGACTCGCCTCGCTTATGCGCTTTAAGCGAGAAGCATGC
Organism: Nicotiana glauca; assembly: GCA_026770625.1. NCBI lineage: Eukaryota > Viridiplantae > Streptophyta > Magnoliopsida > Solanales > Solanaceae > Nicotiana > Nicotiana glauca. The sequence continues at coordinate 112,310 of MU785989.1, forward strand.
GCTTTTAATAACACTGCGATGCGCTAAACTCCCGTTATGTGGGGGGTTAGGGGAAGGGCCTGACCACATTGGGTCTCATGTACACTGCCTTATTTATTCTGCAAGTCAATGTTGATAGTTCTTAGTCATGTCTAAGTGAACCTTTAGTTGTTTTTGCCTTTCGTTGTTTCTGCTGTTACTAGTCGTCTGTTATGTGACATGGTAAGAAGTTACCTATCTAGCTTGACAACGATGCTTCTGTGGGCCCAAGGATAAACCATTAAGAGGTTGTCAAGTGTCAAGAGGAAAGACTTTTTGTCTAGATACTTTAGTTATCTCATACACATTTAATTGAATGAATAATCTAAGATCATTTTGTGTAACTGTTAATAATTGGGTCAGTCTGAATCTTGCCCAAACATGACACGCTGTCTTGTTCTGGGCGCGCCTTTTACTTTTCAAGTTCTTTTATACTTCATGTAGGTGCATGTGGTTATGTAGCTGACTGGAAATAGCTTGCATTATTATATGACTGAACCAAGCTAGCATGGACAGAGGCTTGTATGATTGATTAATTGATATTTAGTTGCCCATTGTTTTGAGTGATTTACAGAGCTCTATGATTAACAGGTGGACTCCTGACTAACAGATTATTTTTTCCTTAAATTTTCTTCCAGTCTGAGGTTTTTGCTGTTGCATTCGCTCTGCTGGCCGCTGGTGCTGTCGTTCTGACATTGAATGTCCTGTTGCTGGTAATGACTCTTTCTCAACCCATCCATCTATAAGAATAAGGACAAAAAGAGAATAACAAAAGAAAATGAAACACCCTGAAGTTGGGTATGTTTAATGATTTTTAGGCAGTTAGTAGACATGATAATTGATAACGATGCAAAGAGATATGACGACATATTTAATGGATAGGGGAAAGGATAGCTAATTAGTCCCAAGGAACACAAGTCAGTAGGCACCTGTCAGAAAAAGAAAACCATTATATAGGCACTTGTGAGAAAAGGAACCCAGATCTTAGTCTTATACAACAAGTAGCAGTTTTGTTTATGACAATTCGAAAGGATATGGAGTTACGGAAATAATGTAAATGATGTTTCTTTACTTCAGATGGATTAATGATTTTGATCTGCAGGGCGGTCATATAATCTTTTTCCAAAGTCTCAGTCTCCTGGGTTACTGTCTATTCCCACTTGATGTTGGTGCCCTTATTTGCATGCTAAAGGACAATGTGATCTTGAAGGTGGTTGTGGTATGTGTTGCACTAGCTTGGAGCTCTTGGGCTGCATACCCCTTCATGAGTACAGCTGTGAACCCTAGGAGGAAAGCACTTGCCCTGTATCCTGTAGTACTCATGTATGTATCTGTTGGATTTCTCATTATTGCCATTGATTGATGTCAGTCATACCTATTATATTAAAGTTGTGTCCAGCAATAGAAGTACATTGAAGTGGGGATATAATGTGTTGGACATTTTGATTGCCTCGGGAAATTTTGTTGATATTTTTGGTACTGCCTCTGATATTTCACACTTTGTACTGCTGTCCGAGAAATGTCATATACATCTAGCTGTCTGGTGTTATCTTGTAAGCATGAAACTACAGTCTTCACTGTAAAAGAGATCTGTTATCGGTATGCCTTGACAAAGAGATGTATTAATGGTCTCTGTATTTCATGGATGTCAATGCCTTTGAGCACTATGGTTATGTACTAGTGTTGTTAGTTCAATGTGTCAACTTCTTTTTTCCTTAGTTGATTATCCCCAGGCAGTCATGATTAAAGAGGTAAAGGGTAGCATTTTCTACTTTTTTTCATTGAATAATAGAAGGGTAGCATAGTCTACATAGAATCATAAACCAGTATTTATAGTTGCAACACTTCAACGAATACATGCGTGCAGCATAATTTCTTGATATTTCTATAACTCTTTTGTTTCTAATTTCATTTTTTGCTTCTCCAATGATTTTTGTTCGGATCATGATTTTTATTTGGAGTCTTCGTGTGCTTGCAAATTTTGAACTGGGTTTGGATCTAGTTGCTCACTCCTCCTCGTTGTTGTTGTGAGCAAGCTTCTGTTTTGAACAAAAATAAAGCTACATGTTTGTGAAAAGAAGTTGGTGCTCAATGAATTTAGAACGCCCTGTACTTAATCTTTCTACATTCCACTTACTTGAACACGCTGATAATTGCAAGGAAATCCACCTGCCATCCTGAAAACCATAGATATTGCTTTAACAGTAAATATTGAGTTCTCCCCCATCGCTATGTTCTTTTTTTAGATAACGAAGAAATCTTTCTTGTCCTAGTTATAAAACTCAATGGTTGATAAGCATGTTTATCTACATTTGTTCAGCTAAGTATTACCGTTTAGGGTTTAAGGTTTACAGGTAATGATTCAAACTCACAACTTATGCCTACCACAAACCTGGCTATACTAAATAATTAATTTATTTACCCCTAGATGTTATTACTTAATTATATTTTCATATAAAAATAATAAATTATATACAAACTAGTGAGAATCTGCTTTCTTCCCCACTAGAATTTCAATATATATTGTATCAAACTCGCAAACCAGTACCAGTCTCCATTATTCAGCCTCCTTATGGACCTCAAAACAATGTTGTAAAGGATATGTAAGTAACAAAAAATTCGAGAACCCGAAAACCCGATAAAACTGAACCAATTCAAACAGATATAGTTGGTTTGGTTTGATTTTGATAAAAATCGAACCAATCCGGTCCATATACACCCCTCTTAGAAGTAACATCAGATTGCCAAGATACTAGCTGTACAGGAAACGAAGAGATTGTGCTTCTCATAGGAAAAATCTGGTCTTGGATTTTCTACTGGACGCTAGTTATACTGCCAAAAACTTTTTCCTTTAACTTCCAAAGCAAAAGCGATCAAATTGAATTAGAAACCCTGCTAATCATTAAAAATTTCACTGGCAACCATTAAAATATTTCGAAGCTTTAAATTTGAAAATCAAGTTTTGCGAAATTATTATTTGTTTGGATTGAGTGTTGTTGCAAATGCTTGAAAATATCCGTTGGAGTTTATAACTCAATGTTTAGAGAATTTGGTGAAGATTCGAGTTGGTTTTGGTTAGAATTTCAAATTGAAACTCGAAAGAGAAGACATAAATAAAGGGATAAATTCATAATTACCCACACAACCTAAAATATTTATCCGCTTCTACCTATTCCAAACTATTTACCCGACCCTACGCATCCCCAATTCCACTTAACTTAAATACTTGTTTGCAAAAAGAATGTTCGGCATTACTATCAAATAGACGAATCAAGCTTTACGTGGCCAATGACTCTTCGGAATCGCAACCTAATTGTTGAGAGGCACGACAATTATCTCTTTGATCAAGGTTATTAATTTTTAAATTTTGTGGAACTATCAAATCCACTTCAAAACAATTCTAAATGAACTTAAACTTCAATATTAATCCTTACAGCATTTTTAACAAGCTTTAATAATACTCATCAAAATTCAAAATCCAAAATCCAAATAACTATATTAAGCTTTTAATTCTCAAATCAAAGCTTCAAAGCTTCTTCATTAGTGGACAATTTTTATTTTTTTAATTATCAGCAACAAAATTCAGACTATCACTACGATTTTAGCTTTCCATTATAGCGCGCAGGTGATTTAACAAATAGCACCTGAAATATACTATTATAGTATATTATATAATATTACAATATATTGTTATAGTATATTATATATTACAGTATACCGTTGCATTACAGTATACTATTGGAGTATAATTGTATACTATTGTACTAGTATATTATATACTATAGCAATATACTAATGGGTAACTGTATTAAGCTTTTAATTCTCATACCAAAGCTTTAAATCTTCTAGGTGGACAACTTTTTTTTTTCTTTCAATTATCAGCAGGCAAATTCATACTATAACCGCAATTTTAGCTTTCCACAATAGCACCGAGATGATTTAACAAATAGCAGTATGTTGTTGTAGTATATTGTATAATATTACAACATATTTTTATAGTATATTGCATATTATTACAGTATACCATTACGATATATTATATACAATTACGGTATACTGTTATAGTATAGTTGTATACTGTTATAGCATATTATATACCATAACAGTATATTATTAGGTAACTATATTCTTCTTCAAATTTAGGCTGAAAATTCATTCTCATGTACCTCAAGCTAGCTCCAAATGCAACAAAATTTTATTATGAACTTCCCGAAGGAACTAATAATAATATTTTACGGTGCCCACTTCGAATTAAACATCGAATCTTCGGAATAAAACTTCAAATTTAGGAGCTTCAAGCTCAACAATGGTGGGCCTTCAAATACGCACAAAAAATTTGATCCGGGAGCTTAATATATAACCACAACGATACATGGGTTCAGAAATATAAATAAATACACAAAAAAGAAAGCGTTCGAAAAATATACTAGTGATACGAAAAGAGAAATTTGAGATATACTAATATAGAAAAAGGATTTTTGAGTGAAACACATGTAAAATAATATGAAAACTTGTCATTTAAAATATATATAGAAATTCTTAGAAAAAATAAAAATTGGAAAAATGCATGGGTTTGTGCTGATTTTTCATCATCCACTAAAAAGACTAAACTATGAGTGTTTTTCAAAGAGAAAGGAACGTTTGAGTGTGGGACTATGCTTGTTTAGAAAAATTGAAAAGGAAAAGGAAATTGGGTTAGGCCGGATAAATAGCTTGTTCCGCATAGGTAGGAAAAGTAAATCCTTTGGGCTTGAGTATAAAAGGGTAAATAAGTTGAGGTTAACGGGCATAAAGTGATAATTCCGCCATAACTTTGGCCTTTCATGTTGCTAGATCTTATTTAATTTTTGGAGATTAATTCAGAAGAAAACAGTTACAAAAGTTGTCTCTTTTTTTTTTCTGCGCGCGCGCTGCTCTATTTATTCTTTAATTTCCTTGTCTTTGTAAACTTGCAAAATCCAAATTTATGTGTATTCTAATCACGTGTGATCTACACTAAGAACATGTCTAGCTATAAGGAAGTATTAAGTAAGATATGTTTCGTGATGTGTGTTGTATCTTATATGTTTAAAAAACAAGTAAATAAGTTATATGTGTCTAATTAAACTTTGATAATTCATATTCACATGTTCAAATTAGTAACCATTATATCCCAGATTGTATCTTTTGGTTTTCCCCTTTTTAGTAAAAATAGCACGGTCTAGCCAGTTTTCGGATTGATCATTTAAAAATAGCCAGCGTTTACCAAGTCAATAAAAAATAGCTACTATTTTGCCGCAACAGAGATCGGTCCAACATAATATACTGGAGTTCGGTGCACCTGTGTATGAACTTCCACCATATTATGCTGGAATTCCAACACACGGAAAGTTCCAGCATAATATACTAGAGATTCGAGCACTTGTGTATGAACTTTCAGCATATTATACTTGACCGGTATACTTTGTTGGAACTCCAGCATAATATACTAGAGATTCGAGCACTTGTGTATGAACTTTCAGCATATTATACTTGACCGGTATACTTTGTTGGAACTCCAGCATATTAGAGTTCCAAGATAAGTATGCTGGAACTCCATCATATTATGCTGGAGTTCCAGCATACTTCTCCTGGAACTCTAATATGCTGGAGTTCAAGTATACTTATGCTGGAACTCCAGCATAATATACTGACGTATTTTTCGGGTTTTGAACAGTATTTTCGCTCAGATTTATCTTTACTTGAATAGTGGCTAAATTTCGATTAATTTTGAAACTGTGCTATTTTTGAACGACCACTTGTAAATCTGGCTATTTTTGAATTTCTCCCCCTTTTTTACGAGGCTTTTGCATTTACGTATGGTTTTGGGGTCACAAGTGAACCTATACCCACTTTACAAAAAAATTGCAAGCCTACTCACTTTATAATCAACTTCAGACTTCTCGGGTCTAAAGTTAAAAAAAAATTAGTCTGAAACGAAAATATTGTACTTTAGATACACTTAATGTCAATTAGGTGTGAAGTATAACCAATGATTTGAGTTAAGGCCAATCCATAAAACATCAAGTTACTTATACTAATTACTAGCCCATTATCGTAAATATATTTAATTTCGTCCTCCAAATCTGGGCCGCTTGGACCCACATAAGGACCCCACCACCCGCTCTTTATCAAGGTATACTGCTTCGGGTACCGAAAAGCCCACGTTGAAAGATCCCTTTCTCTTCAGTCTTCATGGATTCCTCGCTTGTGACCCCTTTTTTTCCTACTATTTCTATTCTATTCTCCCACTCTCTTTCTTTAACGTGTGTGATTGTGTGATCTTTCACACCACATGAAACTGGTGAGCGAGCGATACATATCTCTCTTTTTGGGTTAAAGTTATAATCTGATTCAAAATCCCATCCCATCTGTGGGTCTCAGGTGCTAAGGCTACAAAGGGTGGTTGGTTTTTTACCAGCTCCCATGGACAATTCTTCCTTTCAGGGTAATTTTCTTTCTTTTTTAGTTTTATTCTGCCAAAAACAATGGCCAATAAAGTAAGAATTTCACTCAAACGAATTGGGACAGAGGAAGTAGCTGTGAAATTTCTGATCTGTTAGTTTATCATCCTGCTAATGTTTTACTCATATATTGAATGGTTTTAATTTCATCCATTCTTTCTTTTCTTTATACATACTGTTAATTTTATTTTATCTCTTGCATATTATAGTAGTATGAAATTTAATTACTGTTTTATATGTATAAAATAATTGCTTCTATAATTTTTTTTAATGTTTTGGTTTACTGAAATGGGTGGTAGAATTGGTGGTTAGTTACCTACGTACCTACTCTTCTGGGGTGAGTATAATTATTATATTTGGAAGATATCAGCAATGTGATAACTATGCCATTTTCTTTGCCTACAGTGTTATGGTCACATTTTACAATTTGAAAAGGGTTTACCAATAAGAACCGAGGAATTATGGACATGGTTCCTACTTTACAATGACACGACCATATTATATGGTCAGTTTGGAAATATTCAAGGAAATGGAGAGCTATGACAATGTCAAGTCAAAGGAGAAATAGCTACATTCTCTACCTTTATCTTTCTGAAAGTTTACCTAAATATTATTTACAAGAGTTAGTGTGTATGTTTAGAAGAAGGAAAAGGTAGTTCGAAACAAGTTGCAATTGTATAAAGGAAGAAGATAACCATAGTCACATATGCCCTGACATCAAATGATCACAATTCCCAATTTATAATGAATTTAGCAATGAATGAGATGGCCAATTAAAGCCCCTTAAAGTCTAGTTTCCAACGCTTCAAACCTTTCTCACAAAAAATTAGGAGCATTTAACTAATGGCTATCCTGTTAGAGAAACCATGTGTACCAAAGCATGCGCCCAAAATCAGAATGCTGGGATTTCATGTGTGCGGGCAATTCCAAGCCCGAAAAGCCCGCATGACTACATGCCTAGGGCATATAATAGCCGTGGCTACTCCCACTCCAAGAATTCTAGTGAATATAAAAGTAGCCATGGTAGGTGAGGTAAAAATCTGAGAGAACATAAAAATTTCAATGAAAAGAAAAAGGAACGGTGTCCTTTTATTTTTGATGAACTAAGATGCTATATTGCTGGCATCAAGAAGATGCAATAAGTACAAAAGTATATAACTCCATTACAACATGTTCTAAACTAAGATCAGGGAGCTAACCAAAAATATAGAGCACAGAAAAAGTAGGTTGTCAAGCCAGGGTAAGAGAGGTAATAAAGTCAAGAAAAAGGACAACATTATTTACAGGAGTAAACTTAATTCAACTAAAAAGATTCAGTAGACATCTAGCTTTCAAGGTGTCGTTTGGAGTTGAAATGCTATCAAAATATCTTTGTTTCCTTTTTGACCAAATACACCAAATAATTGCATGTTGGGATCATCTGCCAGATTTTCTTGATGGCCTTATCGATTTTCCAAATGTTCCAGCCTTCAACTGCTTCCTTGATGCCCTGAGGTAATGTCCAACTGACGCTAAAAACTGAGAAGAACATATGCCATATATCAGCAACCACTACCACCGGATACTGTAGGAATAGGTGATTGATAGACTGTGAGCTTAGCTGGCATGTGTAACATCTATTAACAAGCAGAATGTTAAAAGGAAGAGGGTTCGTTTACGAGTATATTTACGTTCCAAGGTTATTGAGTGCGCCGAAGGGATTTATTGCTTGGATAAAGCTCCGGATATGGGGACCAGAGGTTTGCATATAGAGAGAGGAGGTTGAAGGAGAGGAGGCCAAGGAGATGTAAAAGTGTCATTAACAAAATTCATAATGGGATGTGCTATTTTAATTGAATAGTTATGTTTGAATGGGAGATTCTGATTCAGCTAAGATTTTTGAGATGTTAATGGTTGAGCATATCAACATCCAATGAATTTTTTTACCGAAACAAAAAACTTATTGTTCCTGTCTTTGTGTATGAAATTAGTTATTTTCTGCGCAAAGCCGCAAATGTCAAAAGACACTGAAATTTTGTAGCAAAAGAAAAGAAATACCCTCAACATTATATCTACCAAGCATAAAATAAAACCGTTCTTTGTCATCGTTGTAATGTCTACATATCTATGCCCCTTTACTCTTTCCAAAAAAGAAAAGAACACCTTACACTAGAGATCTGCTTTGAGTCTATAGTATTTTAGCTTATTTATAGATGAGTTAACCTTGTGTATACAATATGTTGTTCTATGTGCATACATTTGCCGGTAATGTTGTGTTTATCAAGTAAATTGGCAAGTGATTCAGTCGAAAGTTGGAATTTTCGATAATTACTCAAAAAGGAAGAGTTTTAGATAAGCAGAAGGAAAACAAAATTTATGCACTAGTAGTTTAGTAGTGATGTGGAGATGGGATTAGACTAGACTTTGACCTTTAAATGTAGACAACTCAAATATCTAGGTTTATAGCCTGTTTGGCCAAGCTTCTCAGGAGGCAAAAAGTGCTTTTTTTCCCAAAAGCACTTTTTTTCCCTAACTTGAGGTGTTTGGCCAAGCTTATTTAGGAAAAAAAAGTGCTTTTGGGAAGAAGCAGAAGCAGTTTCAGAGAAGCAGAAAAAAGTAGCTTCTTTCCAAAAGCAGAAGCAGAAGCAGTTTTGATTTTTCTTCTTACCTAAAATACCCCTAACTAAATATTGTATATACCAAAATAACCCTTAAACCTAATACTTAGGATATTAATTTATAAATATTTCTTCTTATTTTTAGGAAAACTTTCTAATATATAGTGACTTTAGGGGTGAATGCTTTTATATTTGTTGAAGGAATTTTAATATATTTAACTTATATTAAAAGAATTAAGTACTTTTTAATTTTATTTTTATATTTTACTTAAATAAAATATATTTTTTTAATTATTGCATGTAATAGCAAAATTTTTAGATTATTTATTTACTTATAATATTAATTATTAAGTAAATCTATTCATGTCCTTATTCGTAATTTGACACTTAAAAGCACTTTCTAAAAAGCTTGGCCAAACACAAATTATTTCTCAAAAGTGCTTTTCAGACTGATTAGCCAAACACAAACTGCTTCTCCCCAAAAGTACTTTTTTCAAAAGCACTTTTGAAAAAAGCACTTCTCAAAATAAGCTGATTTCTCCAGCTTGGCCAAACAGGCTATTAGTCTGCAAGAGAATGGAATGATAAATGAATATGTAACATATTAAACTAAAGTAGGGTGGTTGAATTGGAGAAATGGTACGAGAGTGCTATGTGAATAGGAAGATACCTAACAAATTGAACGACAAGTTCTATAGACTGTTATATAGGAATCAAGGTTGTGCCTTTAAGGCCCCAACATATCCACCAAAGAGCATCATAGAAATGTAAGATATACGATGGATATTTGGTCATATAGATATCATATTAGATGATATTAGAAGTAGTGTTATTAATAGCGCTCGCCTCAGCGCTAATAGCGTGAGGCGAGGCGAGGCGAGGCAATATCGCTACAGGGCAACTGTTGCGTAGCGTCTCAAAATAGCGGTCGCTTCAGGGTCTATTGCGTGAGGCGCCACTGTAGCGAGTAGCGACTGTAGCGTCGCTATTTAAAAAAAAAGGCAAAAATTAAAATAACAGGTCGCTATTAGGGCTTGAGTTCAGAGCTTCTTCAACTTCGGACAGAAAACAAGACAGCTTCTCCATCTCAAAGCTTGAGGTTTCTTCCAAGTGCCATCTTCTTCTTCATCAAGCTTCTGCCATTGAAGGACCAGGTATGAGCTCTAAGTTTCCTTACTTTCTAGTTTCTTCTTCTTTCTTCTTTCTTCTCTCTTCTTTCTCCTTCTTCTTCTCTTCTTCTTCCTTTTTCTTTTTCCTCTGTTTTTTTGACGAAAAGAGCAGAAACAGAGGTCTGTTTTTGTGCTCTAATTTTCGAGCAAAATACAGAGGTTCTTCACTTCCTCTTTCTTCTTCTTTCTTCTTTCTTCTCTCTTCTCTCTTCTCTGTTCTCTGTTCTTTCTCCTTCTTCTTCTCTTCTCTCTTCCTTTTTCTTTTTTCCTCTGTTTTTTGACGAAAAGAGCAGAAACAGAGGTCTGTTTTTGTGCTCTAATTTTCGAGCAAAATACAGAGGTTCTTCACTTCCTCTTTCTTCTTCTTTCTTCTTTCTTCTCTCTTCTCTCTTCTCTGTTCTCTGTTCTTTCTCCTTCTTCTTCTCTTCTCTCTTCCTTTTTCTTTTTTCCTCTGTTTTTTGACGAAAATAGCAGAAACAGAGGTCTGTTTTTGTGCTCTAATTTTCGAGCAAAATACAGAGGTTCTTCACTTCCTCTTTCTTCTTCTCTTAATTCTTTTTTTGGCTCCGTTTTGGCAAAATATAGAGCTCTATTTTTGTTGGCAAAATTCAGAGGTCTGTTTTGGCTCTTTTGGCTCTGTTATGGCCATTTTCGAGCTGCTTTGAGGCCTTTTTTTCCGGAAACAGAGGCTGTTTTGAGGCCCTGTTTTCAATTATTAACTTATGGTCTTATATAGTAGAATTAATTTCATAGTGACTTGTTAATTTTTGTCTATAAAATAGCATTGAAATGGCGTCATCCGATAATACTAAACGAGATATAGCTTGGAATTATGCTATACAAGGCTCGTTAAGATTCGCAACTAAATGTGTGTTTTGTCAAAAAATATATAATGGTGGGATAACTCGTCACAAGCAACATTTGATAGGTGGATTTAAAAATGTAATACAATGTCACCTTTGTCCCCTTTAGCTATATGTATATAATATTTTATGTTTTTGTATAAATTGTCGCCTCACGTCAAAAAGGCGAGCGCTTCGCTGCGTGCCTCTAGCCTCAGTGTAGCGGGCCCTCGTTGCTATTTGTCGCCGCGCTCTATCCAAAACGCTGATTAGAAGTGATCACGTGTAATAGAGGGTGCAAGTAGCACACATAGATGATAAAATAGGAGGTTGTTTGAGGTGGTTTGTATCATGTCTGCTTAGAACTCAAAATGCACCGGTCCAACAAAATTAGAAATATCACAGCGACAAAGGTACAAGTATCACTCATAAAGGATAAAATAAGAGGTTGTCTGACATGGTTTGATCATGTCGTGTAGATCGCCAAATTCATTAACTCCATTGATGCATTACTATGATAACTGAAAGTTTTAACACTTAAAAGAGTATAAAGTACACACTTTAATATAAAGTATCACATGATGGTATGTTGTTTCGAAAGACCTACAAAAACAACAACAACAACAACCCAGTATAATCCCACTTAGTGGGGTCTGGGGAGGGTAGTGTGTACGCAGACCTTACCCCTACCGTGGGGTAGGGAGGCTGTTTCCAAATAGACCCTCGGCATCCTTCCCTCCAAGAACTTCCCGCCTTGCTCTTGGGGAGACTCGAACTCATAACCTCTCGGTTGGAAGTGAAGGTTGCTTACCATCATAGCAACCCCTCTTGTCTTCGAAAGACCTACAATCTCTTGAAATTAATAAGGGCTTAGCTTAGAAAAGAACAGAAAACCTACAATGTTTTAGAATCAAACAGGGATTTAACTAGGAACAGAATACACATAGAAGCAAATGACTCATATAGGTGATACCAACGTTTGGATTAATGTTTATTTGTAGTTATACTTACATTATGACTATAAGTTGGAGACTTGTATGTATTAGTTTCACGATAACTGTAAGATTTAGAGAATCTCTAATCTTAAAGATCACCAAATTTCTTTATAAAATAAAATATTTAGTTGTGGTATGAGTTGTACCCAAATAGAGCAGAATGAATAAGAGGATTATAGCCGACTTTACTAGTTTGGGATTAGTGGCATAGTTGATCGATTGAGTGATCTCCCTCTCTGTTTGTCCTATTACTTGCATTTGCGATTTGATTGCAAATGATGGCTTTTCTTCGTGTTTTATGGTAATCTGGTTGCAGTTGAAATATATTCCATTACTGAGGGAAGCCACAAGCAGTAAGAAAATTGAACTTAATGACCTTTTAATGTAAAAAATTGAACAAGATTAGCTTGAAGACCCTTCAAAAATGAAGTGAAGCTACACAAATAATTTAAAATTTTAAGAATTAAAAGAAAGAGAAGAACAGCAACGTCTCAGTTTGTCAAATGTACTTTGCTAACCATATTGGTTTTTACTGGATAGGAATTTACAAACTTGTTTGTTTGAAGTTACTTTTCCTGCTTTCTTGTTCTAGGTTTTGCATTTGATCCATCTAAGTGCAGTAAATTGAGTATGGAGGAAAAGAGGGAATTAGTTTATGAATTATCGAAGCGGTCACATGGTGCCCCTGAAATGCTGCAATCTTGGAGCCGTCAGGAGATTTTGCAGATATTATGTGCAGAGATGGGAAAAGAAAGGAAGTATACTGGACTGACAAAATTAAAAATAATAGAAAACCTTCTGAAAATTGTATCTGAGAAGAATTCATTGGAGCATGGAAGTACATCTAATCTTGAAATGCAGCCTTCATCAGAGAGTGGACAGGGGAGTTCCAAGAGGCAGAGGAAAGCTGAGCATCCAAGTCGTTTTCCTATTGAGGCTAATAATTCTTCAACAACAAATGTTAATGTTAGTTTAGACAATGTTGTGTACTGCAAAAATTTGGCTTGCAGAGCTAAATTAAGTTGTGAAGATGCATTTTGCAAAAGGTGTTCATGTTGTATTTGCCATAACTATGATGACAACAAGGACCCTAGTCTATGGTTGATTTGCAGCTCTGAGCCTCCTTTTCAAGGGGATTCATGTGGGATGTCATGCCACCTTGAGTGTGCCATTAAGCATGGAAAATCTGGTATTGCAACTGATAAATTAGATGGGGGCAATAATGGAACCTTTTATTGTGTATCCTGTGGAAAAGCTAATGATCTACTCAGGTAACTCTTTATCTGATGTTGTACTTTTATGAATCCACAATAAGACAGAAGATTTTTCTTTCAAATGGCATCTGTATTTGTCCACATCCCAAGTTTCTTACCTTTCTCTTTTTCAGTAATTATGTGTATTGTTGCTCTTTTGATAAAAGTACTTTTATTAACGTCTTGAACTTTCGTCTTGGGATTGGTATATTGTTCTTTTGGCAATGAGTATTTCCATGGATATCAGATATATGTTAGAACTGTGGACCATTTATCGCAACAAATAACCAACAAGAGCTTCAGAAAAGGCCTAATTGTAGAGAGATAAGATGGAGTTTGCTCAACTTTTTTCATAATTTTTTCTCAATTCTCTGCCTTTGCATGTGGTTGCTTCACTTTTCCAATGGCTGTTAGGCTGTACTCCTTGTGTGCGCATTTTTGGTAGCCTGAATGGAGTGTACTTTGATTTATTGTGTTAATCAGTGTTGTAGTTCCTATGATTAGCCAATACCCGGGGGGAGGGGGGGGGGGGGGTTTTCCTTG
>MU785989.1:127263-137368 GCA_026770625.1 Nicotiana glauca
TGTGAAGGAGAAGAAAATGATTTCTGGTACATGAAGAATCATACTAGTGTCATCTATAATTTAAGTAGTTGGGCATGTTCTTGCTTAAATTATGAAATGGAATTGATCCTAGACTTATTTCTTCAACCCAACTTCCTTTTGTTTTATTTCAAGAACTCTTTCATAGTTTAATAGCAATACAGGGTATTGAAATATGATCAAAACTTTCTATTGATCCGGCGTGGTATTTTATTGATCATTCTCTTTTAGGGTCCCTCGAGTTATTCCAAACTTTACATAGAGTATGGACTAATCTGTTAGTTCATCCATATGTGTTAGACTAGCATGACCCTGAAGCGGAGTACAACAACAACAATAACCCAGTATAATCACACATATGGGGTTTGGGGAGGGTAGTATGTACGCAGACCTTACCCCTACCTTGTGGGGTAAAGCTGTTTCCGAAAGACCCTCGGCACAAAGAGATGAAAAAGAGGCAAAGGAACAGTAACAACAACATGCATCAGGAAGATAGTACCAGTGACGAAAAAATCAGAAAAATAAATAGAAATGGTAATATCAATAATTAGAACAATGTAAAGGTACTAGGAAACCGGAGCAGAAAAATAGTACGAACACAACAAGTACTTCTATCAAACTAAAGCAAGACACCAACAAACTAGCTTAACAGCCACAACAGATTAGAAAAACGCTCAACTACCTATTAACGTACAACCCTAATACTTTCCCTCCAGATCTTCCTATCAAAGGTACTGTCCTCGGTGGGCTGGAGTCGCGCCATGTTCTGCCTGATCACCTCTCCCTAATATTTCTTAGGCCGTCCTCTACCTCTTCTCATGCCTGTCAAGGCCAATCGCTCGCACCTCCTAATCGGGTCGAGGCATCTCTACACGTGCTCGATCCATCTAAACCTCATTTCTTGCATTGTCTTCCATGAGCGCCACCCCCACCTTTGCCCGAATGTCTTCATTCCTAATCTTATCCAACCTAGTATGCTCGCTCATCTACCTCAACATCCTCATTTCTGCACTTTCATATTGTGGATATGAGAATTCTTGACTGGCCAAAGCGGAGTACTCTAGTGTGAAAAGAAATATTTGCAAGATTGTATACATCCAATTCGAAGAGAACGAAAGTGGAGGGCTGTTAAGTGCTTTTTTTGCTAGAGATAGAATAATGCTGTTAGAAAAGCTTCTTATAAAGGGTTTGGTAACAGGTTAGAAACTATTGTTGTTGGGGTCTCAACTCCAACTTACACTCTTAAGCCAAATGCTTTATTAGATTGTTTAGTTGGCATTTTCATTCCCCTATAAACAGTATTGATAATTTTTTGGATTTTGTTAGCTCCCTGGTTCTAGCATAGACATTGTTTTGGAGCTAACGTTTTTGCTACCTTTGTATTCTGCATCTCAAATCCTTTTGATTAAGATCAAGTGTGGAGCTATAGCTGTTTCACTAAAAAGAGAAATAGCGAAAGAAACAAAATACTTTTCTAGCTGCAGCGAACAACGTTGTTGGATGTGTCAGAAGCTTTCTTCGTTGTTGAAGTTATGTTAGAAAGGAGATTAATGTGCAATTTTGAACAAAAAGTAAATTTACTGAGCTGCTTGAACTTTGGCAAAATTAAGATAAGATAAATAAGTATTAAAAGTTGCTCTCCGAGTCCGTAGGCATTATCTCTAAGTTCAAAAGTGAAGTTCACATTCATGGATAATATGTAGAAATTTGTTCTTTTCAGAACTTTTCTTGATTAATTGTAATATAATGGTACTATTGGATGTTCAATATCTTTTATCCGAAATAAGTGGTTTGAGAACAAGGGCATTCTTAAGCAAACATTCTTGAGAGCAATTGTCAACTGAAAAAGAAGCTAAAATTATTCTTTCCAGTAATTTTCTAGATGCTTTGAGGGAATGAAAGATCTGGTGCACAAATTAAGGCTTGTTTTTTGTGAGCCAGATTGTTTTATATATTGTTTTTTTATTTGTTTTCTTGTTCTTTATTATGAGTTAAAAAGATTCGAAGGAAGGGTGCCGATGGAGTGAGATTGATTGACAGATGATGAGCTTGAGTGATTTGAGACACATGAAGTGGTGGACCAGGGCCTCCTATTACCTGAAATCAGTTAATGAAAGATAATCAGGATCAAATTAACCTCCAGGGTTAACCTGGTGTCTAGTTCAGAGGTTGCACTTTTTGGAAAAAATGTCAAGGAGGTTAAGGAGAGTAATTTGTAAATTAAGGCCTCAAACCTTGATTGCAACTTCAATTTTGTTTTAAAGGGCTCGGTTGTTCGTCGATCCAAGTGGTACGTGAGTTGGGTTTAGAACGTCGTGAAATAGTTCGGTTCCTATCTAACCGTTGTTGTTAAAGGGAGAATTGCGAGGAGCCAACTCTAGTACGAGAATCTGGAGGAGAGTTTTGTCCTTGTGCATGGCATCAAGCTTAACTGTTTAATAATAGTTGTACCGTGTCCTCCGCTATTTGATCATTACATCTTTCGGTACTTTGAACATTGCACAATTTTACTACCCTAAGCTTGTATAAATTATTGAGCTCGTGGGAGCCGTGGGTTATGACCTTCCCTGGTCTCAACCAGCTTGTTTTGGAGTTCCGAGCTCATCACTTTGGTATATATTAATAATTTTGTAATTTGATGTCTCACATTTTCTAAAAATTAATTTTATAAAGAATTTCAAATCACATTTTTTTCTTTTTCTTTTTGATAAAGGAACTTAAAAGCCCTTTATATGCAAAGCGTTTGAGATCAACAAAGACATTGTGCAACAACCAAAGCTTTTGATTCCTACTTCGCTCCTAGCCTTTAGGTCCCATGACTGAAATTTTCGTGTTATATATTTTCTGACTTTTTCCTTCTATTATTTTGCCAGATTTGTTTTTCATTTTCTAAAGCTTTGATCCTAGTCCTAGAGTTTAAAAGCTATTTGTTACCCATGTCTTTGGATTCACCATCTTTTCTTACCCCTCGAAAGCGCATTTTGTCCCAACTGGTTGGATTGGTTTCATCTGTTAATGCTTATCTAATCCACCTACATCACAGGATTTGAGTGTGTGAGACAATTGTTGTGTTGTCGCCAAAATGATTCGACTAATGGAAGGGTTAGATTTGCAGCTAACTGTGATGCCTTGCTTTTTAACCTTTCCTGTGTCCAAGGGGACCCTTAAGACTACTGAGAAAAAATAAACTAGAGCAGATATCAGTGCCAACATGTTGGTTATGCTGCCAAGGCTGTTTACCATTCATGAAAGTATGTATAGTTTATGAATCTACTGATGTAGCCTCTGCGAGGTGACTATACTTTAGAAGAATATCAAGTTTTACCTCCTAAGGAGAATATGGGTTGGGTTTGATTACCTGGATTTCTTTTTGCCGCTGTGTGATATGTACTTCCTGGTTGTGATTGGGTTGTATCAGGGATCAACTCTTAGCCCGTTATTATTTTCCTTGGCGATGGATGCACTGACGTGCAACATTCAAGGAGAGGTGCCGTGGTGTATGTTATTTGCAGATGACATAGTTTTGATTGACGATACGCAACATGGTGTTAACCGGAGGATGGAGGTTTGGAGAACAGACCCTAGAGTCTAAAGGTTTCAAGTTGAGCAGGATCAAGACAGAGTACTTGAAGTGCAAGTTCCGACAGGACCTAGGGAGCGGACATGGATGCGAGGTTTGATACACAAGTCATCCCCATGAGAGGAAGTTTCAAGTACCTTGGGTCAGTAATCCAAGGAAATGGGGAGATTGACGAGGATGTCACATATCGTATCAGAGCAGAGTGGACGAAATGGAGGCTCGCATTCGGTGTCTTGTGTGATAAGAATATGCCTCTAAAATTTAAAGGTAAGTTTTACAAAGTGGTAGTTAGACTGATTTTGTTGTATGGGGTAGAGTGTTGATCAGTCAAGAACTCTCGTGCCCAGAAGATGAAAATAGTTGAAATGAAGATATTGAGATGGATGTGCGTTCATGCTAGGTTAGATAAGATTAGAAATGAAGATATTCGGAAAAATGTGAGAGTTACCCCCGTGGAGGATCAGATGCAGAGGCGAGGCTAAGATGGTTGAAGCATATGAAGAGAAGCACAAATGCCCAGCTAGGAGGCGTGAGAGGTTGTCCTTGGTGGGCATGAGGCAGTGTTGTGAAAAGTGCTCGCTTCAGCGCTTAAAGCGTGAAGCGAAGCGGGAACTTGGTCGGTTCTATGTTGTGAAGCGTAGCAGGAAGCGTTCGCTTCTGCCAAAAAAACGAGAAGCGTGAGAACTGAGAAGCGATAGAAGCGAGCGATTCAATATATTAAGGCTTCCAACGATTAAAAATTAAAAAAGCTCTCTTTTTTCAAAATATATCGAGCATCGTAAAAAAATAGGCGACTAGGGTTCCCATTTTCTGCACTTTTCAAGTTCAAGTTCATCAATTTCAAGCGCAGGTATGTGATTTCTTCTTCCTCCTTCCTCTTTTTCTTTCACTGTTTCAGTCTCAAACAACAACAACAACAACCACCTAGTATAATCCCACTTAGTGGGGTCTGGGGAGGGTAGTGTGTACGCAGACCTTACCCCTACCCTGGGGTAGAGAGGCTGTTTCCAAATAGACCCTCGACATCCTTCCCTCCAAGAACTTCCCAGCTTGCTCTTGGGGAGACTCGAACTCACAATCTCTCGGTTGGAAGTGGGGGTTGCTTACCATCAGAGCAACCCCTGTTTCAGTCTTAAAATAGCAGCGAAATACTGTTAAATTTTTTTCCCCTCCGGTTCTTATTTTTCTCATTCTCTTCTTCTTTCACTGTTTCAGTTTCGAAATGCTGCCCAATTTTTTTTTTTTTCAGTTGCTGCCATATGTTTACTTCAAATGCATATGTTGTCTATGCAGTATTTATTTTAATTTTTTTTTTAAATTCTGCTTCACTTCAAAAAAAGGAGCACTTCGCTTATGGCTTTAAGCGAAAAGGGACTTGTCGCTTTTCCTCGCTTCACGCTCTTCACAATACTGGTATGAGGATAGGTAGAGATAGGCTAAGAAGTATTGGGGATAGGTGATTAGGCAGAACATGACGCATTTTAGCTTATCGAGGACATGACCCATGATAGGATGGTGTGAAGGTTGATGATTAGGGTAGAAGAAGAGTAGGTAGTCGAGCGTTCTCCTTTTTCTTTCCCATACGGTAATATTAGTGTTATTATTATTTTTTTCTTATTCTTAAATTGCTATTACTACTTGCTGTTTGATTGCTATCTTTCACTTTATGTTTATTAATATCTCATTATTGCTTGTTGCCATGCATCTTTTAATCTTTTCTTTAGTCAAGGGTCTATCGGAGACAGCCTCTCTGCACTCTCATGGTAGGGGTAAGGTCTGTGTAGACACTACTCTTCTTAGACCTCACTTGTGGAAATTCATTAGATTTTTTTTTGGTTGTTGTTGTTGTGATGATATGCACTAACTGAAATTTCCATGACCTGGATATTAAATAATTGACTAGGGCATCTGATGGAATAAATAAGTAAACAAAGAAAAAACAATGAAACATAGGATCAAATCTGTGAAATATGGAACAGGTATATAGATCTACATCTCTGTATGAGATTGGGAAGTCGTGTTTCAAAGATTTTTTTACACCTTCATCTCAAAAGGAATGACACTTTCTATTTAGGAAGTTTAACAGATTTTTCTGACTGCCTTTTTTTCATAGTCCAAACATCTTTTTAGATGCTTTATTATAGAATATTTTAATATATGTACTTTTATGTAGTTTTAGTTTATGTATATTTAAAAAGAAATTGACAAATTCATACAAAAGATTGATCCGCGGACCTTCTTACTTGCAACCCTGAATTATCTTGGATGGAGGGTGTATTATTTCTCTGTGCATTTGAACGAGAATCTGCGTATCCAACAGAATCTAATGTTAACATTATGTTGTCCAAACATTACTGTTATTATACTTTGCTTATTTTCCAGTTTCTTTGATGTTACATGCATATTTCTTATTCAGTGTAACCATTCATCGAGTCTTATGCTGGTTCAAAAATTGGGAAGCATAGATATAAGCTGTGGGTCTTCATCCCTCACTTCCTTTCGTGGATTCTTTGAAAGGATATATTTTGACATTTTGTAGATATTATATCTGGTTGAGACGATTTCTGAAACAACTCGTATTTTGATGCAAAAAAATCTTTGCAGATGGGATTGTAGACCTTGTACAGTTCATTAACACTAAATTCCTAACTGGTTTTATTGTATCCTCTTTTGTCCATTCTGTAGATTCTTGTTGTTTTATGTATATCAGTGTCTTCCTGTTCCCCGAAGAAGTTCAATTTTGTGCATTATCTTAGTTGGCAGTTAACCTAATTATCATACTCCCTCCGTTTCAATTTATGTGAACCTATTTCCTTTTTAGTCCGTGCCAAAAAGAATGACCTCTTTCCCTATTTGGAAACAATTTACCTTTATGCAATGATTTATAGCCGCACAAAATATATGTGCTTCATTTTACACAAGTTTAAAAGTCTTCTCTCTTTTCTTAAACTCCGTGTCCAATCAAATGGGTTCACATAAATTGAAACGGAGGGAGTATCTATTTCCCTTCAAGTCTACAGTAAGATGTTAAAATTTTGCTGTTGTGAAATTGATCTTCTATTGCATAACGGATACAGTGAACTATTTCCATGTAGAATCCATAAAGGACTAATGACATGTCTATAAGCTTTAAAGTATTGCAAAATCCAAACTTGTATGATTAGAATTCAAGCTATGGTTAGTATGTAGAAATAAAGATGTTTTCTTCAATTCTTGCAGTTCTTTGAAGAAACAACTTATTACGGCAAGAGATACCAGGCGCGTAGACATATTATGTTATAGGCTTTCGTTGAGCCAAAAAATTTCAGTTGGCACCAAAAATTGCCAAAAGCTGTGTGAAGTTCTTGATGAAGCTGTAAAGAAGCTTGAAGCGGATGTAGGCCCTCTCACTGGTTTGCCTGTGAAGATGGCTAGAGGTATTGTGAACAGGCTCTCATTTGGCCCAGCTGTTCAGCAACTTTGTGGCTTGGCTATTGAGTACATAGATGCCCTGCTCTCTGAGAGAGTGTCCCAAATTCCATCTAATGCTAAGATCAAAGGTAATACTCATTCTAATTTGAGGTTTGTTATTGGATACATAGACACTGTCCTTATCTATTTATTGATTCTGTAGAATCCCATCTTTTCATGTGTTACTGTGATGCCTTCATTCTTTTCTTTGTTTAAGTTTGGTGCTCATTTAAGTCAAGTGGAGTAATACATTTACATGGGGCTATATTTTGTAGATTACAATGTGACAGCATCAAAACTTGTTAGATTTGAAGATGTCTTTGCCTCATCTGTGACTGTTGTTTTGAGTTCTGAAGGGGCTTCTATGGAGAATGTTGTTGGTTACACTTTGTGGCATCGGAAAGCTGATGAAATGGGATATCCAGTAGAACCAACTCGGACATTGTTTTCCCCTAGCACTAGGTTTGTTCTCTCAGATCTGACTCCAGCTACAGCTTACGTTCTCAAGATCGTGTCCCTTGATAGCAAAAGAGAGCTGGGAATGTTTGAAGTTAAATTCTGCACTAGTAAAGCTGGAAATGAATTGTCTAATCTGAACTTGAAAAGCTTGGAAGTTGAGAGAACTCAAAGTCCACCAACGAATTGCAGCAACCTTTCTAATCCTTCTTCAGTGGAGGATGAAACTAATAACATTATTCTCTGCAGCAGTGACGATGAGAACAGAAGGGATAATTGTCTTTCTTGTCGTGACAACACTGATAAAATAATTTCTGCGGACATGTGTTGCACCACAGTCGCCTTTACTGGTAAAAGTCAAACAGGAAATGCAGGAGAAATGATATCTTTCGGCGATGAGGAAGATAGCATGGTGAAAGTAAGCTCCTTGCCGAATACTGATGCTGTAAATCTTGAGAACAAGCAGTGTTCAGATGCTCAAACAACAGATGAGACAAGCACCGATAATGGGTCAAATGCACCTCCGCAGACTGCCTTGGAATTTACACCAATTGTCAGTAGTGTGGAAGCTGGCTTGCCTATTACACCCTGCAAATTGGAGAATGTGAAGGGAAGCCTTGGCCGGAAAGGGAAATCGGAACATTGCAGCAAAAATCTTGATAATGGATCAGGGAAGGAGGATGGACCACAAGTTGGCAGCTCTTCGAAGAAGAGAGTTGGAGAATGGCAAGAAGAATGTACTGGAACTGGAGATAAAGATTTCGAGTATTATGTCAAAGTAGTTAGATGGTTAGAATGTGGTGAACATATTGATAAGACATTCAGGCAGAAGTTCTTAACCTGGTATAGCTTAAGAGCTACACCACAAGATGTTAGGATTGTAAAGGCATTCGTTGATAACCTTATCGAAGATCCAGCATCACTTGCTGGGCAGCTGGTGGATACTTTCTCTGATGTTATCTCAAGCAAGAGATCCTCTGTAGTTCCTGGAGGCTTTTGCCTGAAGCTTTGGCATTAACGGATTCAGAATGGATCCTCTTCTCTCTGCTTCATGATTTATAATTGCAAATCCATGGGGTTTGTTTAGCTTAACATAATTCTTTTATTCCCAAATTGTCCTATATCATCATTATAATTCTATGTTGTAAACATTTAGACCATCTTTTATTTTTCTCACAGATTGCTTCTGCCCAATTGATCCACATTTCTCTCTGGTATGAAGTTGGAGTTGGAATGAAAGGGATCTGCTGTAAGATTATTTGAAATAAATATCTTGGATAATTGATTCTTTTGAGCTAGAAATATTACTTGATTTGTTAAGCATGAAGATTTTGATGTTCATTAGAAGTAGTGCCTTTAGTTTGGATGTCGAGAACAAGAAGATGAATTTTTATCAACTGGAATGTTTGGAAGAGAAACGTATCAAAACCTTCAGTGTGTGGTGCATTGCAACTTCAAAATGTAGAAGCAATTTTCTGAAGAGACGAACCAAGGTCTTCATAATATTAGAAAATATACGAATTCAGCCCAATTTATTCATTACTTTCAAGCTTAAAACTTGACTTAATTTTTCCTCGCTGGGGTTGCGCTTTAACACATCACACTTGTGCTTCCTTTAATACAGTTGGTTTGGATGAAATAAACTATAGCATACCCAGTGTAATCCCACAAGTATGGTCTTGAGAGGTAGAGAAGTTGTTTCCGATAGATCCTTGGCTCAAGAAAAGTATTTTCAGAATAGGTTTGAGAAATACCACAGTAATAACGAGGAATCGCTCGTGACAAGGAAAACATGGAGTAGATAAGGTGATCTAAACTAGATACATGCTCTCCCACAAAAAACGAGGAATCGCTGATTACCTACTAATCTTCTAGCCTAAACCTCGACGTCCAAGCTCTCCTATCTAGAGTCATGTCCTCGGTAAGTTGAAGATGTGCCATGTTATGTCTAATCACTCCTCCCCAATTCTTCCTTGGTTTACCTCAGTCTCTCCTTAGACCTATCACCGCCAACCTTTCGCACCTCCTCACTGGGGCATCTGTGATCCTCCTCTTCATATGCTTGAACCATCTCAGTCTCGCTTCCCGCATCTTGTCCATCACGAAGGTCACAACCATCTTGCCTTGTATATATTTTCCTAATCTCATCTCTCCAGTATGCCCACACATTCATATAAGCATCCTCACCCGCTACTGACATCTTCTGAAGGTGTGAGTTCTTGATTAAATTTATCTTTCTTGGATGAAACGGGACTTGCCAATATTTTGCCCCATACAATAAAGTTGGTCTAACAACTACTCTATAAAGCTAAACCTTTAAGTCTTAGGGTGTGTTTGGTATGATGGAAAATGTTTTGAGCTTTACTTTAAAAATTGACACAATCTCCCCCACCCCTTCCCGAAGTCTCTAAAAATTGACACAATCTAAAGGAACTAATGTGATGCTTTACTTTTTAAAGCAAAAACCGCGTATTTTCGAACCCGTAAACTTTATAATATCTAAACACGTAAACCTCCGAACTCATAATTTTGAAACTTGTAAAATTTTGAGCCTTTAAATCGATACATAATAAAATAAAAAACTGGAAAATATATTTTTAA
>MU785989.1:137892-149968 GCA_026770625.1 Nicotiana glauca
CCATGGTGCTTGTGGTTGAGGGTAAGTTTGGGTGGTGCGGAAAAATGAAAAACAGAGATTTGAAATTGCAAAAAAAATATTTTTTTTTCGCGGGGGATGGAGGGGTAGCAGGATGGATGGTAACGGAAAAACTGAAATTTAAAAAAAAAAAAATCTTTTTTTGGAGAGGGGGTGGGGTGGGTTGGTGAGGGTGAGGAAGGTTGAGAAGAAGCTTTGGAAAATGTTTTCCCTTCTTTTGATAAGGAAAATATTTTCCTCCAATTGGAGGAAAATGAATTGATAAGGAAAATATTTTCCAAAATATTTAAGCCAACCACACATGAGAAAATTTGAAAACAATGTTTTCCTTCATACCAAACACATCCTTAGTGATACATTTTTATCATATAAGACAACGGATACATGCCTTTATTTTATCCACCCTGTTCCAATACGATATGCGGCATAATTGTCGGTCTCCCCATTTTCTTGGATTAATGATCCAAAATACTTGAAGCTTCCTCTCTTGCGGACCACTTGTGTTCTAATCCTCACTTTCATATCTGCCTCATGTGATACATTATTGACTTGTAATACATGTATTTTATTTTACTCATGCTCAACTGAAAACCCTTAAACTTTAGTGTTTGTCTCCAAACTTACAGTTTATCGTTAACTCCATCGCGTGTCTCGTCAATCAATACTACGTTATCTGCAAATAACATATATCATAGTACTCCCTTTAAATATGCCGTGTCAATTCATCTATCACCAATGTAAATAAAAATGGTGTAATGACCCAGCCGGTCGTTTTGAGAATTGTAGCCCTGTTCCCCTATTTACTGCTCATTTTATGCTTAATAGTTGCTATGTGACTTGTCTGGGTAGTTAGTTCGGTTCCGGAAAGGTTTCGGGATGATGTTGAGACACTTAGACTCCAGGTTGGAAGCTTAAGTTTAAAAAGGTTGACCGGATATTGATATATGTGTAAATGACTCCGGAATGGAGTTTTGACGGTTTCGTTAGCTCCGTGGAGTGATTTTGGGATTATGAGTGTGTTCGGATAGTAATTTAGAAGTCCGTAGTTGAATTAGGCTTAAAATGGCGTGATAGAAACTAAGCATCCATCAAACTGTATAGAGAACCAAGCTCTCTATCAGTTCCCACAGATTATAAAACCAAAGAGTATAGGAAACTTGGTTCTCTATCTGTTCCCACAGAAATCGGCAGTAAATAAAGAACCGCGATATTTATGTGGAAAACTCCTTGCTCAAGGGATTAAAAATCACGACCCACCATAGTGGGACGTCAACTTCACTAAACCGAGTAAACTTCAGATTACAACCTATGCAACCTAGGAATTAATCTCTTAATCCCTCACTAACTTGTAATACTCTATTACAAGCCACTTTTTAATAACTCTATTACAAAGACTTTGGTATCCCTCACTAACTTGTTACACACCTATTACAAGCCATTTTGTAATACCTCTATTACAAAGACTTCCAACTCGACTAACTCTAGCCAAGACACAAACACAATGGTTTATGATTTACAAAGGTTTCCTACAAAATTCTTCTAACTAAGCTAAGTAGGAATTACAAGTGAAGAACAAAATAATAAAGACTCAACAATCTTAAGGACTTAAGATATCTTCAATCTTTGGATCTGGTCCTTGAGGTTGCAGTAGCTTTTTTCTTGAGAGATGTGGTGGCTAGCACATGAGAGAATATTTTCTTTTGATTTGCAAGTGTTCAAGTAATTGTTTTACCTTCCTTGATGCTAATAATACACGTATGACATCACTTAAAATGATGTAAGCAAGGTAGGTAAAAAGCTTTCCAAAGAAAGTTGACTGCTGCACTGTTCCTGTATTGTAGTGTGTGCAGGCAGCAATTTTCCAGCTGGAGAGTTGACTTCGTGTAGTCACCTTGGGAACTGGTAGGGACATGTTCCCTCAGCTATTCCTTCGACTCTGAGTACCAATGTACAGATAACATGATCAATGTTACGTATACCTCCACTCACAAGTGATCAACCACTCGGTACTGTATATGTCCATTCGGCCCAGGGAAGATCTATCCTGGAATATACACACATCATTGACCGCAGTCATCCAGTACCGAGGAAAGCTATTCCAGCCCTATGGAGAAGATCCATCTCCAGGTATCAATACTTCGGACAAGAGCCATGTCCAGGGAAGATCCATCCCTCAATATCATCAACTACACTCACTGGGGTGTAAAGACTCCGGAGGGGCTTCTCTTAGCCCAAGTTCTATAACAATGCCAACTAAGGCATGTTCAATATCTCGATGCGGCGTGCAACCCGATCCCATACTATCACTTAATATCAGTCTGGCAGTCTCACTCAGTCATCACTCTCCAATCTCACACACACGGGCTCAAAATGTCACGATACTAGCCCGGACAATGATATGATGTATCAAATAACAATAATCGAGACTGTGGAATGATATAATATGCATGAACATGGCTGAGTACAGAATATCAATAAAGCTAATGATATGACATCAGACAACAACCTCTCAGGTCTCAACAGTAATGGAGTGAAGCCCTAACATGATAATTAGCATGATTCACAACTCATTAACTTAATCACATAATTACAACACAAATATCAGCAAGAAAGAGTCACTAAGCGGTGCCCTGGAATGATCTAGATCGCATTTCTCATGGTGCATGCCCATACGCCTGTCACTTGGCATTTGCGTCACCTCAATAGTAACCATAGAACACATAGTTCTGGGTTTTGAACCCTCAGAACCAAGTTTGAAAGCGTTACTTACCTCAAGACAAGCCAACTCTAGCCCGCGATGCCCTTGCCTCTCGATTCGGCCTCTAAATTCCCCGAATCTAACCAAAATTAGTATATAACTATAAATATACGCTAAAAGAATGAAACCCATACAAAAATTATCAATTTAACTCAAAAATCTCTAAATTGGCCAAACCCGACCCCCAGTCTCACGTCTCGAAGTTCGATAAAAATTACATCATAAGAAACCTCACTCACCCACAAGTCCATTCATACCAAAACATCAAAATCGGACCTCAAATGGCCCCTCAAATCCCCACTCAAAGCGAGACCAATCCTCGCTTTAATACCTTCACAGGGTAGGAAGGGTAGATATGGATATGAGACCGGTGTGCTAATACCACGTGTATCCCCTCTTCTGAGGAGTGTCCTACTAGGTATTGCGTTGATATGATCCATATTACAAACAAACCTAGGACCCTTTTTACATTCACAAGCATGCTTAGATTATAACTCTTTTCAAAACCTTGCTTTTATTGTTTTTCAAAGACTTGTGTATTTAAATTCAAAATCCCCTATTACTTGAGCCTTATTTATTTACTTTCTAATTGCATAAATTCACAAAAACTCTCTGGCCTAGTGATCCTGAGGGGTGCCTAACACCTTCCTCTTAGGATAATTTCAAGCCCTTACCCTATCTCTAGTTACCAAATATAGTTGTAGTTGAACCTTATAGGTGCCCTAACACACCTTAAAATTGTTAGGTGGCGACTCTTCAAATACCTAATTTCCTAAAGGAAATGATTCATCACACCACCATGAATGTCAAAACCCGGACTCCTCTCCGTGATGGAAATGGAGAAAAGAGGGGAGGGGAGGGTGGGGGGCGCGACACCATGTCGACTCTGCCTAGGACATTTAGGCTTTTACCATTTCAGATTGTTCTTGTGAATTTGTACCTCTCCCTATGTGAAATTATTTGTTTAATTCCTTTAAGCTTTTAATTTCTTCTTCAAAAGCAAAACTGACATATCTTCCTTGTTTCTTTCCTTTAACTGCTGCTTTAAATTATGAAACTGCTGTATTTATCGCTTTCTTAACGTGAAAATACATGTCAACATGCTTTTATTTACTGCATAATCATGCTCAACATCATACTCTACTCGTGCCAAATAAATACTATAGCAATGCTTTTAATGAGTGGTTGCGCTCTTCCTATATCATTACCCCCTAAATTCGAAAAGGCATATTTACGATAAAACTAGTCGATCAGAGGTGCAGTCGATACTTCCGTGCCTTCCCTCTTGATTTTTCCGCTCCAGGGTACCAGTCTAAAACCCCATAGAAACCTTAATTTGTTCAAATTGTGCATGCATCATGGTCAAACCTAGCCGGATCAGTTATGTTGTCCATATAATGATCCTTTAAGATAGCCTTGTCCAAAGTCCACTGGGTTTCCCTAAACCCAAACGGACGTTGTCACGTTCTGTGCATTTATTTGGAGAACTAAATACTTTATGCTAATTATTGATATTAAATAGTCGAGTCTGGTGGGGGAAGGGCCTAAACTTATTTGCCTTGCAGAATTATGAGGCATGAAGTACCCAGATTCGGCATGGTCACCAACATCCACCCAAGGTTGCTAAGCTGGTGGGGAGATTTACACTCTAGTGACCACAATATCGTCAAAAAATATTTGGGAAACCTACCATCCCTCCTGGAGATCCAACCTAGTAACATGATCATAGAAGCTGCCACATTGTTTTGGGATTGTGAAAGGGGCGTGTTCCGCTTTGGGGACATTAAAGTGACACCTTTGCTGAAGGAGATAGGAGGACTGGCTGGTCTAGTGTGGGAAACTCCAGGTTTATAAATGCCTGAGAACCGCAATGGCAGGGGTTTCCTTAAAATGATGGGTTTAAAGAATAATACAGAATTGATATGCCTGAAGGAATCATACGTCCCTTTTGACTACCTGTATGAAAGGCACGACCATATAAAATCTTACCGTACCTACCATGATTAGTTTGCCATCATGTTCTTGGGACATGTCCATTGCAGGGTTTTCGTCTTCATGTTTTGCTTCCTGGGTCTGATCATACTTCCGATAAAGAAAGGTAGAATTCATTCTAGGCTGGTTGTGGTAACCAAGACCCTAATGGAGGGGATTGGTGGGCAGGCATTCAGCATTGTACCCATGATCATTGCAGATATATACCGAGTCTTAGAAAAGTGTCAACAAGGAGTGAAACACTTCGAAGGCTGCAATCTACTACTTCAACTCTGGCTTATGGAGCATCTCCAAAAGGGCGAATACTGACAGGGAATTCAGCGAAGGGACTGGGATGATCACATCGCTTTCCACCATCCGAAGTGAATGAATTATATCCCGATATGTTCGCTCAGCATGAGAATGCTAAAGCATGGGTTGAGCTATTTAATAATCTGACCGAAGAAGAGGTTCAATGGATGTTCTAATGGTTTCCGACAGAGGAGTTCATCGCTCGATCCAGAGATGCACCTTTCCTGATACTAACTGGTCTAAGAGGAACATACCCTTATGTCCCTCTTCGAGTTATGAGGCAGGTTGGTAGGAAGCAAGTCATACCCAAGGTAAAAAAGATGAGCCACTTTCGAGCTGACTTCCAAAACGATGATAGTCCCTACAAGTGCCAAGCCCAACACATGTGGCATTGCAAGATCGTAATAGGGAAAGACACCATCGAGCCAGACAAATATCATGCCGATTGTAATCCTTTCTATTCAAGTTGGTTGGAAGACAATTATGATAGTTTGGGCCAGCCAGGGTTTGTTCGAGGTCACAGAATTATAGATGAAAAGGCCGAGGCGCAAGTCAAGTACAACCAGCTGCGCAAGAGGATCCGTGAGTGCGAGAACTAACACCGCGAGATACAAGAGTCCAACTAGAAGCTAATTGAGGAATGGAAAGACATGACTACCAACATCAACAAGAGGCTGGGATACTTGGAACGAGGCATAGTAGAACTGGAAAGATAGTTTCTCAAAAGGGTTGAAGATTTTCAAGAGGCTAAAGGGATCGAAGGTGGACATATAGCCAGAGCATACCTATTGTTGGGAATTCGCAAGTTGGGGAAGATGTTCAGCGGAGCCAAGGATGCCGAATCTGGGGAAGGTCCTTCTGGGACCAAGTAGATAGGAATTTATCTTTTTCGCTTTACAATGTAATAAGGCAAATGACCATTAGTAATTTTATTTCCTGTTTATTTGATATCGATTTGGGATTCGGCTTATTTTTATCAATAAAATGAGGCATTTTGCATTCCAAGATCTCCAAATCAACTTGTCGCTAGGCCCACCTCGAGCACAACGAGTTTCCCAAATTACGACATGCTTTACATTCCTGCACTATGTGTTTAAATATTGCAATACTTTTTATGATTCTCACTAACTTGGTAACCTTTTGTTTTATTTTTATTTTGTTATTCCCCTCCCCAAAGGTTAGTTCGTGCACTCTCGCATCATCATCTTATTCCACAAGATCTAGGGGCCCTCCACCCACTCCTCCTCTTAGTCCTGTTAAGAGCAAGAAAAAAAGCAAGATGGAAGATTTGAACAACATCAAAAAAGAGAACACAACAGAGGCCACTGATGGCCATGGTATTCGGGTTCTCAACGAGAATGTGTCACAACTTGAACAAAAATTGTTAAAGTTCCAGGAAAAGCTCGATCAGGTTTGGAATCTGGCCAACCTATCATTTTCCCTCAGCACCCCAGACGCCAACTTCCCCAATGTTCAAAAACCTACACCTTCTTAAAATATCCCAAAACAACATAATCATCCCACTGCTCCACCAAAGAACTAATGTAACACTTGCCATACCCCAAATTACACTCCGCTACTCATACCAGAACCTCAGAACTCCGCAAATGACCATTTCCACGCCCATACCCCAGGCCACCATAACAATCCCATCTACGTGGAGACCATGCCACAATCCACCCAACCTATATCTTGCACACTTGAGTCTGATGAAAAGGATCTGCTCATCAAGAACTTGGCTGAGGAACTTAAGAAATTAACCAGCCAAATTTAGGGCATAGAGGGAAGCAAAGGGATCGAAGGGCTGAACTATGAGGACCTCTGCATACAGCCTGATGTCGAACTACCTGAGGGGTACAAACCTCCTAAGTTCAAAATGTTTGATGGTATGGGTGATCGAAGGGTTCATCCGAGGACATACTGTGACAAGCTGGTCGGAATAGGAAAAGATGAAAGGATCCGCATGAAGGTATTCATAAGGAGTCTTAAAGGAGATGTGCTATCTTGGTACATCAGTCAAGATCCCAAGAAATGGTCGAGCTGGGTAGGTATGACATCTGACTTTATGGACAGGTTGAGGTTTAATAAAGAAAACGCGCCAGACGTGTTCTATATCTAGAATCTAAAGAAGAAGTCCACGGAGACATTTCGCGAGTATGCTACTCGCTGGAGGTCCGAAGCTGCTAAGGTCAGACCTGCCTTAGAAGAAGAACAAATGAACAAGTTCTTTGTTCGGGCTCAGGACCCCCAGTACGATGAACGATTTATGATGATTGAGAGCCATAAGTTTTCCAACATTATCAAACTGGGGCAACGAATTGAAGAAGGTATTAAGAGCGGTATGGTTATAAACTTCGAGGCCTTGCAAGCTACAAATAAGGCCTTTCAGTCTGTTGGTATGTCTAAGAAAAGGGACGTAGGGGCCGTGATGGTTGCACAAAGGACCAAGTCTCCCCTTAAATACCAAGCCTATCCAATACCTCCACTCACATACCAGCCAACCCCAAATTACCAAGCACCCTCCTACTAAGCTCCACTACTAATTTACCAATCATCTCCACCTCCTACATATCAACCTACCTCACCAAGATACTCCCAACCCACTTATGTCTACCAAACTTACAATGCCCAACCACCCCATTATCAATCACCCCTTGCACGCCAAATTTTCCTTAGACCCTGACCTAATTTTGATCGGAGGCCTCCAAAACAATATACATCCATCGTCGAGCCCATCGGCCAGCTGTATAAGAGACTCGAAGCCGCTGGTTACATCACCCCCGTCCCTACTACAACCTTTGAGAACCCTTCTCATTGGGTTTACCTAAACAAGTCCTGTTCATACCACTCCGGCATGAAAGTGCATACCATCAATGAATGCCACTCCTTAAAAGACAAGATACAGTCTTTGATTGATAATAAAGTCATTGTGGCAAAGGAAGCCGCTCCAAACATCTGCAACAACCCTCTGCTGGACCATAAGGGTGGAGTTATCCACATGATTGAAGTAGAAGATGACTGGGATCCTGAGGGATCCATCGGATTGATCGCAGAAGGTGATGACCCAAAGAAACCAACAATTAGTCTCAATCCAATCATAGTCCAGATCAAACCATTTGAGGATGCTGAGGTGAATATATCTATACCACTTGAGTTTGAAGCAGCGCCGTCCCCAAAGGCACCAACACTAATTGAAGTTGAACTCGCGTCTCCAATGAATGCACCAGCACCAATTGAGGTTGAACTCGCATCTCCAGCGAATGCACCTGCACAATTTGAGGTTGCAGTCTTGCCACCCAAGGCATATATTCCATTCAAAGTGAAGATAGTCGCGCCGATCCAAGCGGTGATGTCCACCATGCCTCCATTCTACACAAATGTCGTACCATGGGATTATACAGCCGAGGTAAGAAGGAAAGGTAATGTTTGAATCGAAGAGACTGTCGCAGCCCAGGGTATGACAAGAACGGGTAGAGTCTATACCCCTGAACACCTAGCTGAATCAAGAAAGCAAGCCTCTAATCGGCCACCCCTCATTGAGACAGGTCTGGACGACCTTTGGAGGAAAATACAGGCCAAGGTGTATTTGATTATCAACCAGTTAAACAAGACGCCATCACAAATATCCATCCTCTCGTTGCTGCCGAATTCCGAAACACATAAGAATGCTCTATTGAATGTACTGAGTAAAGCGTACGTACCAAGTAACATCACTGGCGGGGAAATGGCTAATATGGTGGGACAAGTGCTGGAAAGCCATAAGATCACCTTTTATGAGGACGAGCTTCCGCCTGAAGGTCTAGGTAACAACAAAGTATTGCACATCACCGTACAATGCGAAGACTAGTTCATTACCAGAATCCTGATCGACGGAGGTTCCAGCCTTAACATATGTCTGTTGGTAACAATTAATAAGTTGTGTAATGGGCTGCATGAGATAAATAATGGAGCAATAAATGTGAAAGATTTTGATGGTTCTTAGAGGTCCACCATCGGTGAAATTAGTCTATGTCTGCAGATGGGACCAACCTAGTTTGAGGTCGATTCCCAAGTAATAGATGTACCAGCGTCTTACAACTTGCTGTTAGGATGACCATGGATTCATGCTGTTGGGGCCGTAGAATCAATGCTGCATCAGGCAGTAAAGTTCAAATGGAATCACCAGGAATTGATCATTCATGGTGACGACAACAACCCTATATACAGTCGCTAGACCATTCTAGCGATCGTGGGAAGAAGAAAGTGTAAGGCCCCGGAAATTTTTTTTCCAAGTAATTTAAGATTTCGTTGTGCCAAGGTAGGCTAAATTATTTTAATTCGTGTGCAAATAAGGACTTATGATATTATGGATATCGATTGGATATGGTAATAAGTTTATAAGTCTTATTATAAGTGATTTGGGGTCTAAGGAGAGGCCTAAGTCTAAGCCAAGTTGGAAAATTACATATTAGACGAAATCTGTAAATGAGTGCGCACAAGACCTCAGTTTGAACGACCATATCTCCAGTTATATAAGGATTTGTGTGAGTCACAACCTATCAAATTAAAGCCCTTTGAGTCTAGTTTCCAACGCAACAAACGCCTTTGTCATTTGGAAGTGTATACAGAAAGTTATGATCATTTTACTGGGCAGGTATCACTCGCGCGAACTTCGCGCGAACTTTGAAACTTCGCGCGTTTTGCTGAGTATTCTGCCTCCGACGCGCGAACAACGCGTGAAGTATGCCAAAGTTCGCGCGCCTAGAAGGTTTTAATACCCCTAAAGACCGGAAATAAGATATTTTGAGATATCTCTCAAGGTTAGGGTTCTCTCTACACCCCAACTCGACCAAGGCATCAAATTGCACACCTAAGGTGAGTTTTTAAGTGTGTTTTCATGGTGATTTCACTTCTCAATTACTAGTTACAACATGATTTTGGTTGGATTTCATAGGATTTCTTCAAAACCTCAAGAACAACCCAAAGTTGTCTTTCCAGAATCGGTCTACAAGAGGTAATCCTACACCTTAGACTTACATATATGGAGTTTTTATGGAATTATGAGTATGAATCATGTATTACAACCTATGGTATGGTGATTGGAAGCCATAAATCCCAATTTAAATACATGAACATGATAGGGATTTAAAGATGATTATTCGATGGAATCTTGTTGGTTGGGTATGAATGGTTGATCACACATGTGATGTTAGGAGTATAAATTATTGAATAAAAATAGTGGGATGAATTGTTGGTTAATAGTGATAATTGGATGAACCAATACTATAGATATGAGGTGTAAAGATCTATGCCTACAAGATGTTTGACAATAGGCCTAAATGGCATAAGTTATGGAATTTAGTACTAATATTGGTCTCATTGAATGTTGTATTATAGATTGAAGTTGCTTAAGTATATTAGATCATTGTAGTATCATTAATGGGAAAAATCCCAGGTATGTATGGCTAACTTTAACCTTTGTAAAGTCAACTTGTTTGGAGTACGAGAAATTGGTACGTGTTATTTATGTGAACTATTTGTGAATTTTGTTGTTTCACGGGTGTTAAGGCAAGATAGCCTATTTCATAAATTCTTGTGATTTATATGCCTTGAACATTGTTGGTTATAAGTCCCAATATGATGGTGTGAATAAATGGCAACAAACCAAGTGTGTATGTGAATGTGTTTATGTGGTAAGGGCTATGTAATAAATGATGGAAAGAATTCATAATTGATGTAATTGAAGTAACTATGGTAATATCATGTGTGGCTTGTCGTGGGCAATTATCGTCGTGACTCAAATTGTATGCGGGTTGTTGGATATGATGGAAATGGTACTGAGGTTAATGAAAACCCATTGTGAAATTGTTATTGTTGATGTGAAATGATATTCTGGATGGCCTGAAGCTGTGTGATTGAATTGTGAACTATTGTTGTTGTGTGAAATGTGATTGTCCGGTGGGATCGGGTTGCGCGCCGCAACACGAAGTAATAAGGTGTGGGTTGTGGTGATATGGGTGGCCGAGGTAATAAGGGTGGCCGAGGTAATAAGGGTGGAAAAGTGATCGAAATCACTATTGAAATGGAATTATGAAAAAGATGGTGAAATCATTGATGTGAAAATGTTGAAGTGGAAAAAGGAGAGATTGTAAACTTGTTTGGCTTGATTGTACCTTTCACGTGCATTTGATTGTTGATTCTATTACTGTTTGTTATCTATGTAGTGGTTGATCTTACTTGGGGTAAAGTTTGTTCATACACACCAGTACAATTCAAATGTACTGACATCCCTTTTGCCGGGGGCGCTACATTCGTGTTATAATTGTAGGTGGATCTATAGCAGATACTCTAGTCCACCGAGAGTAGCACTCCTCTCCATTCCATCAGTTGTATTGGTGTGCCCCACTTCCTCTTGGGGTCATGTGTGGTTCATGCCACCTTCTTTTGAGTTTATTGTGTATTGTAAGGTGTAGCCGGGGCCTTGTCGCCGGCAAGCATTGGTTGAGTTCCAAGTATTCATAGAGGATCCGTAGACACAATGTGGGTGGTGTATAAAAGTATTTTGGGTAATAATGGTACGGTTTAGAATCGTGGTCCACGTTGGTAAATGTTGTATGTATTTTGCAAGTACTTGGTATCAAATGTTGAAAATTATAAAAAAGGAGAAACGAACTCAAGTTGTAAGTTTATGCTTAAGTCTTAAATTGCTATTTCAAAAGAATAATGTATATTGGAATCATGGGGTAATGCGTGGGATAGGAAAGGAAATTCCAGGTCCGCTTGACTGGGGTCCTCCGGTTGAGCGCCGGTCGTGTCCCTCGATTTTGGGGCATGACAAACTTGGTATCAGAGCCTAAGGTTTTAAAGTGTCCTAGGATGTCTCGGAGCCGTGTCTAGTAGAGTCCTTCTTATAGGTGTGTTATCGACCACATCTATAAGTTGGAGGCTACATGGACATTTAGGAATATTACCCTTCTTCAAGACTCCAAATCGTACGATAAAGCTTGACTATAAGATTGTTTTCTAACTCGTGCGTTG
>MU785989.1:156546-181520 GCA_026770625.1 Nicotiana glauca
TGTGCAAATAAGGATTTATGATATTATGGATATCAATTGGATATGGTAATAAGTGTATAAGTCTTATTATAAGTTATTTGGGGTCTAAGGAGAGGCCTAAGTCTAAGCCAAGTTGGAAAATTGCATATTAGACGAAATCTGTAAATGAATGCGCACAAGACCTCACTTTGAACGATCATATATCCAGTAATATAAGGATTTGTGTGAGTCAAAACCTATCAAATTAAAGACCTTTGAGTCTAGTTTCCAATGCAACAAACCGTTCGTCATTCGGAGGTGTATACAGAAAGTTATGACCATTTTACTGGGCAGGTGTCACTCGGGCGAACTTCGCGCGAACTTTGAAACTTCGCGCGTTTTGCTGAGTATTCTCTCTCCGACGCGCGAACAACGCGCGAAGTATGCCAAAGTTCGCGCGCCTGGAAGGTTTTAATACCCCTAAAGACCGAAAATAAGAGATTTTGAGATATCTCTCAAGGTTAGGGTTCTCTCTACACCCAACTCGACCAAGGCATCAAATTGCACACCTAAGGTGAGTTTTTAAGTGTGTTTTCATGGTGATTTCACTTCTCAATTACTAGGTACAACATGATTTTAGTTGGATTTCATAGGATTTCTTCAAAACCTCAAGAACACCCCAAAGTTGTCTTTCAAGAATTGGTCTATAAGAGGTAATCCTACACCTTAGACTTACATATATGGAGTTTTTATGGAATTATGAGTATGAATCATGTATTATAACCTATGGTATGGTGATTGGAAGCCATAAATCCCAATTTAAATACATGACCATGGTAGGGATTTAAAGATGATTATTCGATGGAATCTTGTTGGTTGGGTGTGAATGGTTGATCACACATGTGATGTTAGGAGTATAAATTATTGAAGAAAAATAGTGGGATGAATTGTTGGTTAATAGTGATAATTGGATGAACCAATACTATAGATATGAGGTGTAAAGATCTATGCCTACAAGATGTTTGATAATAGGCCTAAATGGCATAAGTTATGGGATTTAGTACTAATATTGGTCTTATTGAATGTTGTATTGTAGATTGAAGTTGCTTAAGTATATTGGATCATTGCAGTATCATTAAGGGGGGAAATCCCAGGTATGTATGGCTAACTTTAACCTTTGTAAAGTCAACTTGTTTGAAGTACGAAAAATTGGTACGTGTTATTTATGTGAACTATTTGTGAATTTTGTTGTTTCACGGGTGTTAAGGCAAGATGGCCTATTTCATAAATTCTTGTGATTTATATGCCTTGAACATTGTTGGTTATAAGTCCCGATATGATGGTGTGAATAAATGGCAACAAACCAAGTGTGTATGTGAATGTGTTTATGTGGTAAGGGCTGTGTAATAAATGATGGAAAGAAATCATAATTGATGTAATTGAAGTAACTATGGTAATATCATATGTGGCTTGTCGTGGGCAATTATCGTCGTGACTCAAATTGTATACGGGTTGTTGGATATGATGGAAATGGTACTGAGGTTAATGAAAACTCATTGTGAAATTGTTATTGTTGATGTGAAATGATATTCTGGATGGCCTGAAGCCATGTGATTGAATTGTGAACTATTGTTGTTGTGTGAAATGTGATTGTTCGGTGGGATCGGGTTGCGCGCCGCAACACGAAGTAATAAGGTGTGGGTTGTGGTGATAAGGGTGGCCGAGGTAATAAGGGTGGCCGAGGTAATAAGGGTGGAAAAGTGATCGAAATCACTATTGAAATGAAATTATGAAAAAGATGGTGAAATCATTGATGTGAAAATGTTGAAGTGGAAAAAGGAGAGATTGTAAACTTGTTTGGCTTGATTGTACCTTTCATGTGCATTTGATTGTTGATTCTATTGCTGTTTGTTATCTATGTAGTGGTTGATCTTACTTGGGGTAAAGTTTGTTCATACATGCCAGTACAATTCAAATGTACCGACGTCCCTTTTGCCGGGGGCGCTACATTCATGTTATGATTGTAGGTGGATCTATAGCAGGTACTCCAGTCCACCGAGAGTAGCACTCCTCTCCATTCCATCAGTTGTATTGGTGAGCCCCACTTCCTCTTGGGATCATGTGTGGTTCATGCCACCTTCTTTTGAGTTTATTGTGTATTGTAAGGTATAGCCGGGGCCTTGTCGCCGACAAGTATTGGTTGAGTTCCAAGTATTCATAGAGGCTCCATAGACACAATGTGGGTGGTGTATAAAAGTATTTTGGGTAATAATGGTACGGTTTAGAATCGTGGTCCACATTGGTAAATGTTGTATGTATTTTGCAAGTACTTGGTATCAAATGTTGAAAATGATAAAAAAGGAGAAATGAACTCAAGTTGTAAGTTTATGCTTAAGTCTTAAATTGCTATTTCAAAAGAATAATGTATATTGGAATCACGGGGTAATGCGTAGGATAGGAAAGGAAATTCCAGGTCCGCTTGACTGGGGTCCTCCGGTTGAGCGCCGGTCGTATCCCTCGATTTTGGGGCGTGACAGAAAGCTGGGTGGAGAAACTTTCCACCACATCGAGCGGGTCAATGATGTTGACAAAGACAAATGGTAGGATAAGAAGATCAAGAGTATATTAAATTGGAGAGGGTTTGAACCTGGTAAAGGACTCGGCAAGAACCTCCAAGGGATCTTTAAAACTATAAAACTCAAGAAACATGGCACTACCTTCAGTTTGGGATATGAATACACCTGGGAAAAGTTCAATAGTTTGTCGCCACCATGGCGCGGTCCTTACTACCCGTTTGAGAAACCAATACCACATCTGGAGCAGACTTTCCGACAGGCCGACATCATTTCTGGGACGAATGAAGGAGAAGCACTCCGGTAGTGAAAAACTTGTTTCTAAAGGACGATGATATGGACTATTGTGTTATTCTCGAGGAGGAGGGGGAGGAAGATCCTTCCATACAAGCTGTAAGCAGAGGGGCACATCTTAATAATTGGACCATCAGGACAAACAGAGTTCGACGAGCCTCAGGGTAGCAAGGCTAAAAAAAGCGCTATTCACTATTTTATTTATTAAATAATTTTCTTTCCGCATTTTTCAATTTATGCAATAAGATCTTTGATGTTCAAAACAGTTATTCAATTTATCAAAAGCCTATTTGATTTTTCTATCGTTTTCCTTCTTACTTTACCAATACAACATTACTATTACTTATCTTGATGAACCAATGACTGTGACATGCAATGAGACAACACAACAAATGGACATTGATTAAGAGGAAGATGACATACCTGATGAGATTGTCAAAGAAGTTGAGAACTTTGAGAATAGACCTAAGTCCAACTTGGACGAAATCGAAATTGTTAACCTAGGAGATGCAGAAAACGTCAAGAAAACACGAATTAGCATTCACCTATCGCCATCAGAGAAGAAAGAATATATAGAGTTTCTAACGGAGTATGATGACATATTCGCCTGGTCGTATGATGACATAACCGGTCTGAGTACGTCTATTGTGGCTTACAAACTGCCAACCGATCTAATGTGTCCACTGGTAAAGCAAAAGCTCAGAAAGTTCAAATCTGATATGAGTCTAAAAATCAAGAAAGAAGTCACTAAGCAGATCAAAGCTAAGGTTCTCAAGGTGGTTGAGTACCTGATATGGTTACCCAATATTGTTCTAGTGCCAAAGAAAGATAGGAAGGTCAGAGTCTGCGTCGACTACCCAGATCTCAACTGGGCCAGTCTGAAAGACGGCTTCCCTTTGCCAAATATACACATCTTGATTGACAATTGCGCTAAGCGCGAGCTACAACATTCATAGATTGCTTCGCTGGTTATCATAAGATCTGGATGGACTGAGAAAACGGCTTTCATCACACCATGGGGAGTATATTGTTACAAAATGATGCCATTCGGCCTGAAGAATGCCGGGGCCACCTACACGAGGGACATGATTACCATTTTCCATGACATGATACACAAGAAGATAGAGGTATATGTGAATGATGTTAATATCAAATCCAAGAAGACCACTGACCACATAGAAGATCTGAGGAAGTTCTTCAATAGATTGCGAAGATACAACCTAAAACTAAACCACGCAAAATGTGCATTTAGGGTTCCTACTGGGAAGTTTCTTGGGTTATTGTGAGCCGCTGGGGAATAGAACTGGATCCATCAAAGGTTAAATCCATTCAAGAACT
Organism: Nicotiana glauca; assembly: GCA_026770625.1. Lineage (NCBI taxonomy): Eukaryota > Viridiplantae > Streptophyta > Magnoliopsida > Solanales > Solanaceae > Nicotiana > Nicotiana glauca. The sequence goes on from MU785989.1 coordinate 160,710, forward strand.
ATAACCACCAAAGAACAAGAAAGATGTGATGAGTTTATTGGGAAGGCTGAACTGCATCAGCCGATTCATAGCATAGTCTACAATTATCTGTGAGCCAATCTTTAAAATGTTAAAGAAGGACGCCACTACCAAATAGACCGATGACTGCCAAATGGCCTTCAATAGAATCAAGGAGTACCTGTCAACACCAGCAGTCTTAGTTCTGCCCGATCCAGGTAGACCCTTATTAATCTACCTTGCAGTGCTAGATGGAGCTTTCGGCTGCGTTCTAGGGCAGCATGATGAAACAGGGAGAAAAGAACAAACCATTTATTATCTCAGCAAGAAGTTCACCCTGTATGAAGCCCGGTATTCCCTATTGGAATGCACCTATTATGCCTTGACTTGGATAGCTCAGAAGCTGAGACATTACTTCTGTGCCTATACTACGTATCTCATATCAAGGATGGATCCTTTGAAGTACATCTTTCAGAAGCCCATGCCCAATGGCAAGCTAGCCAGGTGGAAAATCCTATTGAGTGAATTCAACATTGTTTATGTGACTCAGAAGGTGGTCAAGGGACAAGCACTGGAAGAACACCTTGCTGAAAACCCCGTGGATGGAGAATACGAACCCCTGAAAAATGTATTTTCCTAATGAAGAGGTATCATTCATAGGAGAATACATTGTAGAACCCTATGACGATTGGATAATGTTCTTCGATGGAGCAGCAAACTTCAAAGGAGTTGGCATAGGAACAGTCTTAATATCAAAAATCGGTCAGCATTATCCAATGTCTGCTAAATACAGGTTCCCCTGCACCAACAATATGGCCGAGTATGAAGCCTGCATCTTAGGGCTCAAAATGGCCATTGACATGAACGTGCAAGAGCTACTAGTTATTGGAGATTTAGATTTACTTCTACATCAGGTACAAAAAGAATGGGCAACCAAGAACTCCAAGATACTCCTATATCTGCATCATGTACAGGAATTGAGAAAGAGGTTCACAAAGACGCAATTCCAACATATTCCCAAAGTCCAGAATGAATTCGCTGATATATTAGCTACCCTATCATCTATGATAACATCCCGACAAGAATTTCATTGATCCCATTCCAGTGAAAATTCATAATAAGCCAGCTTACTGTGCCCATGTTGAGGAGGAGGCAGACGGAAAACCTTGGTTTTATGAGATTAAGTAATATTTGGCAAAAGGAGAATACCCGGAACTTGCTAATCCTACTCAGAAATGCACACTTCGGAGATTGTCCAACAACATCTTTCACAGCAGGGAATCCTGTATAGGAGGACTCCTGATTTGGGATTATTGAGGTGTGTCGATGCAAAGGAAGCATCCAGGCTACTAGAAGAAATTCATGCTGGGACCTGCGTTCCACATATAAACGGTTTTGTCTTAGTAAAGAAGATACTCCGGGCTGGTTACTTTTGGATGAATACGGAAACAGACTGCATCCAGTATGTCCGAAAATGCCATCGCTGTCAGATACATGTATACATAATAAAGGTACCTCCAAGCGAGCTCAACACAACCAGCTCACCGTGGCCATTTATCGCCTGGGGAATGGACGTCATTGGACCAATCGAGCTTGCCGCTTCCAATGGACGCAGGTTTATCCTAGTAGCAATCGACTATTTCACAAAATAGGTCCAAGCATCATCCTACAGAGCAGTAACTAAGAAAGTTATGGCAGACTTTGTCCGCGACCGCATTATTTGTCGATTCGGTATTCCAGAGTCAATCATTACTGGTAATGGCTTCAATCTCAACAGCGACTTGATGAAAGCTATGTGTGAACCTTTCAAGATCAGACACAAGAATTCCACAGCCTACAGGCCTCAAATGAATGGATCCGTAGTAGTCGCCAACAAGAATATCAAGAAGATATTGAGGAAAATGATAGAAAAGCATAAATAGTGGCACGAGAAGTTATCATTTGCTCTATTAGGGTATCACACCATAGTCCGCACATCAACCAGGGCAACCCCCTATATCCTGGTTTGTGGTACAGAGGCTGTCATTCCCACTGAGGTGGAAATTCCTTCCCTAAGGATCATACAAGAAGCTGAGCTCGATGACACAGAGTGGGTAAAAAGTCATTATGAGCAACTAGCCCTTATAGATGGATAGAGAATGAATGTAGTCTACCATGGTCAACTCTACCAGAACTAAATATCCAGCGCCTTCAACAAGAGAGTCAAGCCAAGACAGTTCACACCGGGGCAGCTGGTGTTGAAGAAAATTTTTTCGCATCAAGATAAAGCCAAAGGGAAGTTCTCTCCCAACTGGCAGGGTCCATACATGGTTCACTGGGTTTTGATAGGAGGAGCACTCATACTTTCAGAAATGGACGGAGAAGTCTGGCCAAAGCCGATTAATTCAGATGCAGTCAAGCGTTACTATGTGTAATCTTTATGATTTCCTTATATGATGTAAATTAAACTATGCCTGACCTGATTCCCCTTTAACAGGGGATATGTAGGCAGCCATATGGGTTTGGCAAAAATTCAATAAAAGTTTCATTTCCCCCCAAAATTGAAAACTGTGGTAGAATTTTGAAGAGGACCCTCAAAATTTCAAAGTAATTTCAGCCGATCGTCGTACGAGCAACAGTTAGAAACATCAACCCATCAAACTGGGGTAGAATTTTGAGGAGGACCCTCAAAATTCCGTAGCAAGAGAGGTTGCAATATCTCGAACCACATCACAGTTGTCGGTTCATCTAAAAACTATTTTAATTATACATTTATGTCATACTTTTACAAAATCATGCATGTTTGTTTTGAAACTGCTTCGTTTAGCAACGCTACCCCAATGATACAAATGGTATCACCTGATCAAGGTAGAACGAGTCAAGCAAAGCCAGTGAGGATACGAACTAACCTTTCCCCCTATAAAAAACTCATGATTTTTCTTTGGATGCAGGTACAAGGATTGTGAGATCATTTAAACATACTGCACGCTCATGGAACAAACATTGTTCAAGAATACGACTCTCTTAACCATTACACTTGCCAACATTTGCTATCCGCACACCAGTGATGTCCCATATGTCATAAGGCTCCCAGTAATCACAACGCTGTAATCTACTCTCAGATAAGAAAACTCCACTATCATTTGTTATTTTATTTCTTGCATAAGGCCACTATTCTGCCTTCCAAGGTTAAGCTCTACTTCTATCTGCATCTGCATTGCATAAGGCTAACATTCTGCCTTCCAACTTGCATAAGGCTATTATTCTGCCTTCCGAGGTTAAGATCTACCTCTATCTGCATCTGCATTGCATAAGGCTACCATTCTGCCTTTCGAGGTTAAGCTCTACCTCTATCTGCATCTGCATTGCATAAGGCTACCATTCTCCCTTCCAACGTGCATAAGGTTACCATTCTGCCTTCCGAGGTTAAGCTTTACCTCTATTTGCATCTACATTGTAAAAGACTACCATTCTGCCTTCCGAGACTAAATGATGTCTCCATCTGTATCTGCATGGTTGAAAGATCACCACATAATACATTGCATGGCTGAAAGATCGCCACATATTGCATTTGCATGGCTGAAAGATCACCACATTGCACGGCTAAAATATCGCCACATATTACATTTGCATGGCTAAAAGATCGCAACATACTGCATCTACATGGCTGAAAGATCGCCTCATACTACATTTGCACGGCTGAAAGATTGCCTCATACTATGCCTGCATGGCTGAAAGATCGCCTCATACTGCATCTGCATGGCTGGAAGATCACCGCATACTACATTGCACGGCTGAAAGATCGCCACATATTACATTTGCATGGTCGAAAGATCGCCTCATACCGCATTGCACGACTGAAAGATCGCCATATTGCATGGCTGAAAGATCGCCACATGCTACTGCATCCTTCATGGGCTGAAATATTGCCAACTCATCCAAAGGCGTCATCGTTCGGGGGCACCATATTCATGTCCCGAGAACACCATGTCATGGCCTGAGGATTTCTCTCAATATTTTGTATATCATTATTCAAAGGCGTCATGGTTCGGAGGCACCATCCTCATAGCCTGAGAACATCAATTCATGGCCTCAGAATCCTTTATCATATGCTTGATGGCGCAGGACATCATGGTCTGAGGACGCCATTCCTAACCGTCCAAAGACAACATTCATGGTCCAATGATAATTTGCATCATGTCTAAATTTAAGCACAATATATGCTTGCATTTCTTATTTGCAGGTAATCCGATGAGAAACAGCCATCCCGGCAGGAACAGTTCTGCTCCAGTGCCCGCAGCTATATCAAACCTAACCATTCCCGTAAACTGACCCAGCCCTAGATGTTGCGTCCGTTCTTGAAATCGCCTCATGGGCATACTCCATCGGTGAATCCTGAACTACATACGACCTGATTCCTTTAGAACCAGAGATATGTAGGCAGCTCGAAAGCTGGGGTGTGGCCTAAATCTTTTACAAAATCGTTTCGCTTGGTCAAAATTGGCCATCGTTTCTTTATCCGAAAACTCTTTCATCCTTCCGGGGTAAAGAGGGGCAACTGTTGATACACAAATTTTATATATTTTAAATATACAAAATAACTTTAAAATAGCATATATATGCATATATAAGCATGTCCAATCGTTTTATTATTTTTCCCATAATTTTAAAGGTTTTTAAATTGATTTATTTCCCTTTTTTCATCCATAAAATCCCCAATATTTATTTCCAAAATTATTATTTTGGTAATTCATTTATTAAATTTTCATATTTATGCCAAAGTATGGTTAAGGTAATTTTTGGATACTTTTACAATTTTATTTAGTATATTTTAAAGCTAAATTGCATATAGTGCAATATTAGCCCTTTCAAGATTTAATTAGGTTTTATATTTATAAAATAGGGTCCTATATTTTTAAAATTGTTAATTTTATGTTATAAATTATTTTAGATTTTTAGAATTAATCTTCAGAAGCCATTTACTATTTTTTATAATTTAAAAAGGAAAAAATTGGCTATTTAAATAACAGCCCATTTGTATTTCAATTTTAGCCTAAATTGAACCCCAATTCCCCAACCCAATTTTAATTTAAACTCGACCCTTACTCAATTAAATCCTACCCAAACCCGGATCCATACCCACCCCTTTTAATCTAGGCCGTTGATCATTCAGATCAACGGCCATCGTTTTACTTACCTAAAATAAACCCAAACGACCCCTAAACCTAAATCATTTCTACCAACCCGCTGCCCTTGAATCCCTTCTCCTCTCAAACTCTCTATAAAACCTAAGTTTAACCCTAGCCTCCGCCACACAAATCAACCCTAATTCCCTTTGATTCTCACATAATCCATGGACTCCTATAGTTGTTTGAGGGGTGTACCAGTCTCCTATGGCTCCTGGTTGTTTGTTTTCGTGATTCCATGGAAAGACGTCAAAGAGATCTAACCCAGATCCTGCTCAACTTATGTCTATGGTCTTTTTCCTTCCATCCATGGCCAATCGAGTCTGATCCATGGTTTTTCCAGCTAGATAGTAACTTTTCAAAGTCTTTCTCACTTTTCTGGGTTCTCTGACACCCTAGCTTTAAGAGCTTTCCGATTTTTCTTTCAATCTGTCTTAGATCTGTGCATATTATGAACTCCTTGGTGTTTTCTCAAAGGTTCTTCAATTTTCTTTCAAAGTGACTCTTCGTTTTCAACGATTAGGGTTTTCTCAACCTCTTTTAAAAGATCTCTTCTCCGATTTTTAGTATTGTTTTATGATTTTACTATGGTTAGATGATTTGCTTATGTTTTCTTCTACTTGGTTAATCGTGTTAAAAACCCTAGGTATTTTTGGGTTTTATCCGGGTTTTGAAGTTGTCTTTGTTTGTTTGTATGAATGTTTGTTTCGATTAAGTTCTTTGTATTTTAATCCTTTTCTTTTTTGACGGATTCAGAGTTCTTACCATTTTTTTTACTATTGTTAAAACCCTAATTTCTCAAAAGGTTTTCCTCACTCATTATAAAGGTTCTTCACTTGTTTCTGACCTTTTCACCCGTTACTATGGTTTCTTTGCTTTTGATTCTATGTGACTACTTAACTTGTTGACTACCATGCTTCTAGTAGGATCTTTTACTGCTGAGCCCTAGCCTACTCCTGTTATTGCTGTATGACTGTGTGCATGTAGTTGTTTCTTTTGTCAATACGGTTGGCTTTGCATGTTCATTCTTCTCTATTTATATGGAAAAGTGTAGAATCATGATTCTTTCTTGATTGATCTTGATTTCCTTAATTCACGACTAATTACAAATTTTTTCTTATAAACCCCTGGTTTCACTCATTTTGTTTGAATTGATTGATTCCTTTTATTTTATGTGATATTTTACCCCTGCTAAACCCTTTCACAAAATTAAGTATATTTTTGTACTTAGACTCAATTATTAGCTCTATACGTTTACTGGCCTTTGTATGGTAAAAATTAATCTTTCTCAAACTGATTCTCTTTCCTTAATTATCCCTGTAGTATTCGTTTGGGCTGTAATTCCTTGATTAAAGGGAAGTACTTGTATTAATTGATTCTGATTATGATTATTTCCATATTTGTGTTAAACTTTTACTTGTTACCTTATTTTCCACTCATTTTTAAAGCTATAAGTACCCTAATATTTTCATTGGCAAGACACGAACATGAAAAACACACACTCACACACTCAAAACCCTCTCTTTCTCTACTATTGCTTGTGCTACTGCTTTGTCTAGCCGGCTGAAAGCCAAGGCTAGATTGTGGAATCCTACTTGCTTTACCTTTTTGCACTTTGCTTTCTCTACTGGTATGTCCTAGTTAATTTTAAAGCTTCAACAACAACATGCTTCTTTAATTATTTCAGTTTCTCTCATTCTTGTCTACTTTTGCTTGTGGTTCTGTAGTCAAATTACATTACCAGCATGCTATAATGTCTCCCTTCCCCTTTAGATCAATGTACTCCCCTACGTGTGTTTCAAGGAATACTCTGTCGGTCACTTATTGTGTACTTGCCATTCAAAATCCCTATCCCTTCAATGTGCTTATGTTTTTTGACTAGCCTGTGATCATGCCAGTATCAGCTGTTGCTGTGCATATCCAAATAGTCCTAAGACCCTTGATGGGGTTATGTGTTTACAGTCAATTTGTCCCAAATCCCTTGGACCCTTTGTATGACTACTGATTCTGTGGGTGGCCCCATCCTGGGAGTTTGAGTTTTGTTTGTTACTACAACTGCTTTCAATCACCTCTGTTACTGATTACTTTCAACCCAGTTTTAAAACAAACTCTTTTTTTCAAACTATGTCAAGCACTTCACCTATACTCTTAGAATTTAGGTTCTGCCCTGTTTGTGTGAGCCTTGAGCTCCCTCTGAACTTGGACACATAAGAGCTGGCCCTTCCACACTACACTCACTCTGTTCGGTTATGCAAATCTGGGTGTTAGCACTGCCCGGGATCCCTTGAGGTCCTTAGGGAACTCTGACACACACAGATATGAGAAAGGCTTTGGAATAATATTGGCATTGATGTGGTTCATTGCATAACTCAGAGAGGAAGTCAAGATCAGGCTTCTTATAGTTGTAACTTCTTATTTTTGCACTGCTTTTGTAATTCAATCATTTGGTCTATAATAATTTGTAAACAAGTATAGGTTTGGCTAGTGAAAAGGGATGGGAAATTTCATGCTATCAAAAGGGGTAGAAAGCATGTTATTAGGTTTACATTCCTACTTGCGTAATAAAATCCATGCTTAGGACTCATTTCATGAATTAGAGATCATGTTCCTTAGGATTTACACTTAATGTTTTCAGCATGTCCATTTCACTATCATAACACTTAGCAAATCCTGCATTAATGTGTTAATAACCGGTATTTTCTGTGATCATGTTCCTATTGCCATGCACACTTAAAGATCCTTTTTTTGAGGCTAAACAACACTAACAAGCATATCATCTCTGCATATTTTTGTAATCATGTCTAAACGTTGTAATATTGGTGCTTATAGAAATCCTGCTTAGGATTATACATATATGTCATTCTGCAACCCTGTACATTAGATACCATGTCTTTAGGATTTCATTTATATTCGCGTAAACACGCTTAGGCTAACTACGAGTGCATAAAAAGGAAATAAAACAATTTTACTTAGTCTTTACAATTAACTAGCAACAATTCTATGTGCTGAACACCTAGAACAACATGCTTTAGGTAATAATAATCTCCAAACTGTCTTAATAATCCAGAATAACTACTGAATACTGCTTATGCCTAGACAAGCCTTAGAAAGTTACTTAAATAAAATCGGAACTACCTTTGTTTAATTATCAACTACTACAACCAACAGACATGCCTAATTCAGACTTCTTTTCTGAGTTATATAATGAATCTGGTTCTGACTCCAAACACCCTGCTTTAGGATTTTAAAATTCATACCTTAACTGTGTTTAAGTCATGCTATTTATATGCATTATTTGCGGAGGTATACATGAGCCTTCTAATTGATTACATGTCTCCCCTTTAAATGCAGTCCTACATGTTTTTGTATATCGCCTTAGCCTTTTTTCCTTTAAATTTAAGAGTCAGCCTAAAACCTCTCTCTTATAGGAATAATAGTCCTAAATTCCTCCGGGACTAATAGGAATGGGACGGTAATAGAATGCAACAGAGGTCGAGACCAATCCTCACTTTAATACCTTCACGGGGTGGGAAGGGTAGATATGGATATGATGACCGGTGCGCTCATACCATGTGTATCCCCGCTTCTGAGGATAATCATACCGGGTATTGCATTGATGTGATCCATATTACAAACAAACCTAGGACCCCTTTTACATTCACAAGTATGATTAGATTATAACTCTTTTCAAAACCTTGCTTTTATTGCTTTTCAAACACTTGTGTATTTAAAATTAAAATGCCCTATTACTTGAGACTTATTTGTTTACTTGCTAATTGCACAAATTTACAAAAACTATCTGGCCGAGAACCACAATAGTGGATCTTGAGGGGTGCCTAACACCTTCCCCTTAGGATAATTTTAAGCCCTTACCCTATCTCTGGTTACCAAACATAGTTGTAGTTGAACCTTATAGGTGCCCTAACCTTAAAATTGTTAGGTGGCGACTCTTCAAATACTCAATTTCCTAAAGGAAATGAGTCGTCACACCACCATGAATGTCGAAACCCGGACTCCTCTCTGCGATGGAAAGGGGGAAAAAGGGGGGTGCGACATGACCATTTGCCACCATTATTGAGAAAAAAACATTTTGCATCCAAAGGATCCCGAGTAATTCAGTTTTATTTTCCTCCTATTGAGCAGTTCATAAAGAGACTTCTCGAGAAGGGACCTGATCATGCATTTGTTAATCAAGTAGCAAGCAGTGTTGAATGCTTCACCCATGAACCAGGTCCTCCATAACCGACTTGTTCAGCAAATAGAAACTCACATGCCCCAATCGTCTGTGCCGTAACTCTACATCATCATCAATGACACTTAAGCATGTTATATCACCACCATTCAGTGAATCAAGGTCTGCAACATAGATATTCTTGAATCTCTTGGCTATCAATACCATTTTATCAGTTTTAAGACTGGTGAAAGTGCAAGATTTGGACAAGAACTTCACTTCACTTTTCCTTATCACAGATTTGAGATACACTCAACAAGCTATATTTCAAGCCATTCATATAGTACACATTTTCAATTGCATGGGAGAGTGTTTTGTCAATTTTGCAAACATCATGAATATAGCCTTCTTGTCGTTACCAAAGGACACACTCCCACCTTGGAAGGCCTAGATTGAGAGGAAATCATTCATTCTTCTAATTTTATGCTAAGAGAAGCCACTATCCATATACCATTTTTGACTGCTACCTCTCACTCCAGCTGCACACTAAATCAATAATTGGACTTAGGAACCCAAGCCAGCTTGGGTCCCTTATAATGATAGAATGGGGGATCAAACTTCTTTTTGCCCATGCAGGCAACACATATTTTCTTTTTAGGGAACCAGGTTCCTCATCAATATAACTCTTTTCAACAAAAACTTTGTTTTTATGCAAAGAGTGAATTTTACTTTTACAAGAGTCCATGTAATGACTCGTTTGACCACAGTGAGTACACAAACAATTATCAGCCAATGTTACATACTTGCTATGGGTATAGGAGGTTTTAGCCTTTTAGAACTCGATTCCTTGCTTGTTTCCACCATTACTCTTGTACATAGACATTATTACATCAGAGGACCAAGTACAATTAAGTGACTTATCAAGATCATTTTTAACCCTTTTCAAATCCTCCTAAAGTTGTCTATTTTTTTCAAGCTCAACAACAAGACTTGTTTTAACTTTCTTAAGCTAACTTTCAAGCTCAAGTTGAGGCTCACCACCCACTTCCCACTTCTTTACCCTTAGTGTTCTCCATCTATTTTTTCGTTTGGCTTTTCAACAAGTTATTTTCTCTAGTTACTTTTTCCACTTGTTCCTTCATATCTACAATGGAAACTACCATATTATACCTCTCTTGTTCTATGTCACCAATTTCTTCTATTAAAGCATTTTTCTCATTAATGAGGCTATGATAGACATCAATCAACACATTTACTAAGGATATTAATGTTTTCTTAGAGTAAGTTTTCAAATTTCTTTGAACATCTAGAAAACTTACCTTATCTTCCTCCTTGTCCTCATCATCATCATATATGACCATTAGTGCAAGGATTGATTCATATTCTAAAGATCCATTGTCAGCAACCATCAAAGATTTATCTTCTTGGTCATCTTCACCTTCAGATTCACCGGAGGAATTTCCCAGTCAGCCAAGGCTTGCTTCACCATGTTGTCAGCAACATATCTACTTTTGAACTTTCTATCAGGGACCTGGTTCCTCTTAGCCACTTTTTTTGTGTTGGTTTTGTGATGATCCTGCTTATGAATAAGACAATCTTTAATGAAGTGTCCAAGCTTTCCACACTTATGACAAAAATCATTTCCTTTGAAATTCCTCCTGGAACTTCCTTTCTTTGGGATCCCACCATTTTTTTTGAATCATCTTTTGGAATCGTTGAGTGAGATACTCTATGTTAGATTCATCACTACCTTGAATCCTTGTTGGCAACCTTGAGAACCAGGTTCTTCTCCTACCTGGGCTCTCTTCTTTTGAAATCCTTCTTTCTATTCATCTCATAAGTTTTGAGATTTCCAATAAGCTCGTCAATAGTCAGCTTCTACAGGTCTTTGGCTTCAGTGATAGAATTAGCCTTGCTATCCCAGAAACCTAGTAGAACACCGAGTATCTTTTGGACCTGCTTGTTGTTTGGAATGATTTTACCAAGTGAAAGAAGCTCATTGATTATGGAGGTGAAACAGGTATGCATCTCTTTAATGGACTCATCCTTTTTCATTTTAAAGAGATCATACTTAGTTGTAAGCATATCTATTTTGGACTGCATTACCTGAATAGTCTCTTCATGATCCATTTGAAGAGCTTCCCAGATTTCCTTGGCAAATTCACGTGACAAGATACAATTATACTCGTCTGGTCCAATACCACACACAAGAATCTTCTTCGCCTTGAAGTTCTTCTCAACAACTTTTTGGTCAGCACCATTATATTCTTTTCTTGTCTTTGGAACAATCTTTGTTCCCTCTCCAACAGCCTTCATAAGGACCATCACAAATCACGTCCCAAAGCTTGGAGTCTTAAGCATTAATGAAGTCATGCATTCTTGTTTTACACCAACCATAGTGTTGGCCGTTAAATCTTGGGGGTCTATACGTTGATTGTTCTTCCTCAAAGTTTGAAGGAGTAGCCATAATGAGGATCCTTTCTAGGTGTTAAAATTTTAGCAAGAACCTACACTGATACCAATTGACAGAAACTAAGCGTCCACCAAACTCTATAGAGAACCAGGTTCTCTATCAGTTTCCACAGTAAGCAACATACTATAAAACAAACAGTATAGGGAACCAGGTTCTCTTTCTGTTCCCATAGTAAATCGGTAGTAAATAAATAACATGTGATATTTACGTGGAAAACTACTTGATCAAGGGATTAAAAACCACGACCAACCCTAGTAGGATTTCAACTTCACTAAATCGAGCAAACTTCAGATTACAACCTATGCAACCTAGGAATTAACCTCTTAATCCCTCACTAACTTGTAATACTCTATTACAAGGCACTTTGTAATAACTCCATTACAAAGACTTTGGTATCACTCACTAACTTGTAACACACCTATTACAAGCCATTTTGTAATGCCTCTATTAAAAAGACTTCCAACTCGACTAACTCTATCCAAGATACAAACACAATGGTTTATGATTTACAAACGTTTCCTACAAAATGCTTCTAACTATGCTATGTAGGAATTACAAGTGAAGAACAAAATAACAAAGACTCAACAATCCTAAGGAATTAAGATATCTTCAATCTTTGGATCTAGTCCTTAAGGTTGCAGTAGCTTTGTTCTTGAGAGATGTGGTGGCTAGCACTTAAGAGAATATTTTGTTTTGATTTGTAAGTGTTCAAGTAATTGTTTTACCTTCCTTGATGCTAATAATACATGTGTGACATCACTTACAATGATTTAATCAAGGTGTGTAAAAAGCTTTCCACATAAAGTTGACCGATGCACTGTTCATGTACTGTAGCGTGTGCAAGTAGCAACTTTCCAACTGGAGAGTTGACTTCGTACAGTCACCTCGGGAACTGGTAGGGACCTGTTCCCTCAGCTGTTCCTTTGACTCTGAAGAGTTGAGCCATATCCCAAACTGGATCCCAACATGGAACCTTGTGATCTTAAGGTCTTGAGAATGTTTAAAGCTGTAGAGTTGACTGTACGACGACCAGGGAAACAGATCCATATTTGTTTCCGCTGCTGTTCCCTTATCTGATTTCATTAAGAATTGAATCAGACATCTGGCTAGTTACTCTAAACGCAAGAGAAATAATTATATATAGGTTCTGTCACGCCCCAAATTCGAGGGACATGACCAGCGCTCGACCGAGTAACCCCAGTCAAACAGACCTGGGTGCCTTTCCTATCTCATGTGTTACCCCACATTTTTCATTACTTATTAACCAAGTGAAACAGCTAATTATAATTGGGACACCTTGTTACAAAAACATACATAACATAGAAAATCTTTAGCGTGGTTTACAACTTACATCGCCCAACTTACAAAATACATATTTACATAAGTTCTTAACCCACATTGCCTATCTACGGAGTCTCTAAAGATGAAAGAGGAATAATACAATACTTGCCGGCAACAAGGCTCCGTCTATACCTTTTATAAATACCAAAACAGGATCCCAAAAGACAAGAACAGAAGCGGCATGAGCCACGCAGGGCCTCGAAAGGAAAAGGGCTCACCAATTCAGCTGGCAGGAAGTAATGAGGAGCTACGGTCGGTGGACTAGAGTGCCTGCTATAGGTCCACCTACAATCATAACACGAATGTAGCACCCCCGACAAAAAGGACGTCAACACATTTGAATTTTACTGGTATGTATGAACAAACTTGTTCCAAGTAAACTCAAACCACACATAAGTAGGAAACAGTAATGGATGCAGCAACCAAACACATATGAAGGAACAATCAAGCCAAACAAGTTTACAAACTCTCCTGTTTTCCCCTTCCACAATTTCACTTCAATAGTTTCACAATTTGCTCATATTTTGTTTCAATAGTGATTTCGATCACTTTCCACCCTTATTACCTCGGCCACCCTTATTGCCTCGGCCACCCTTATCACCACAACCCACACCTTATTACTTTGTGTTGCGACGCGCAACCCAATCCTACCGTACATTTTCAATCCACAAACAACACAACAACAACAAATAATTCACAAAGGTCAACAACAATACTTCTCAAGAATTAACAACAACAATATTACAAGTGTTTCCATAACCATCAATACTATTTCCATCATATTCAACAACCCATACACGTTTAATGTCACATTGGTAATTACCCACAACAAGCCATAGATATTGTTACCACAGTTATTCCAGTTGCACTAGTCACAATTTCCTTTAGTCATTTATTCCTCAATTACAACCACATAACACAATCACAACGTACCAATCACAAGAAATTCATAAGTAATTTACGTACATATCACCTACCAAGCATACGTACATCAAACGAGGCGATTTTACAAGGATCAAAGTTAGCCATACATACCTGGAGCTGAATTCCCTTTTTAACTTCTATTCCCAACTCACCAAGCAGTCTAGCAACGTCAATCTAGTTCACAAATTGACACATATGCCTTAGCAATGAAGTCCACAATTTACTACCCGAGCCTATTTAGGTTACCAATTCTCCTTTTGCAATTCTTTACTGCTACCCAATTACTCTTACTAGATTTTTGGTTTTTAAAGACATGCATGCAAAATCCCACCTTTGGTTTTCAAGAATCAATGCATGGGACTCCCCTTTTTTGTTCAAATAGGAAAATCAATAGAAAAAGAGTTGGGGATTTTTACCTGCAAGAACAGAAGTGAAGACAATACTTGAAATTTCCTAGGCTTTGGTGACTTTGAAAATTCAATTTGATGAAGATGGACTTTCTATCTCCAGGACCCTCTCCTCCCTCTCTCTTATTTTGCTCAGAAAGTATGTTAAAATGAGGGGTTGGGGTGTTTTATTGAAAAGGGGTCGGGTTTTAAAATCTAGAAAAATAGAAGCCCAAGCAAATCTGCGGTCGCATTCTGCGATCGCAGAATTGAAATGCGGTCCGCAGAAATGCGCCCAAAAACCCTGAAGGTCTGCCTGGGTCTGCGACAGGAATGCGGTCCGCATTCCTGTTATGCGGTCGCATTTTGCACCGCAGAATTGACCTCCACAAATACTTGAGGAGCTTATGCGATGATTATGCAGTCCGCTTATTGATTATGCGACCGTATAATGGATCACATTTTCAACATCAATCTTGACAACCTTTCTGCTTCACTCTGCGGCAGAAATGCTATCCGCATATTGATTATGCGACCGCATAATGGGCCGCAGAATGACAATTTTTCTGGAAAAATCGATTCTTTTGGTACTACGAGCTACTAGGTCTTAAGCACAAAATTTTACGGGGCCTTACAGGTTCCTTCTCTGGTTCTCTCATGAAGTTTGTAAAATCATCAAAACAAAAGACGCATAACTTATCATGGCAAAAGTTTGAAATTTGGAAGTTTAACCGAGATTTGACTTTGTGGTTACCTAGCTCCGATTGGGGTTCATGGAGCTTGAGTAGGTTCCTTATGTCATATGTGACTTACATGCAAATTTGAGTTCAATCGGATGTGATTTGATAGGTTTTAGCATTGAATGTAGAAGTTAAAAGTTCATTATGCTTGAATCAATGCGGGATTTGTGATTTTAGCATTGTTTGATGTGGTTTGAAGGCTACACTTAGTTCATATCATGTTTTAGGACTATTTGGCATGTTTAGTTGTGGTCTCAGAGGCCTTGGTTTGGTTTCGGATGGTGTTATACTGGTGCTTCTGCTTTGGTATCATCGCACCTGCAGTGGGATTAGCCACAGGTGCAGAGCCGCAGAAGCGTCTAAGCAGCTACGAAGAGAAGGAAGGTCTCAGGGAGTCACAGGTACGGAAGGGGCTCTACAGATGCGGATAGGCATCTGCACGAGGTCGACTGTAGAAGAAGATTTGGATACGCAGCAAGGACGTCACCGAGCGATGGGAGGTTTGTAGATGCGGTCCCGCAGGTGCGGGGGGTCGCCTATTAAGTGGGTTTCGTAGTAGTGTGGATTACTCTAAAAAAGCGGATGCGCAGGTGCGAGTCCATGCTATGTAGGTGTAGAAATTCCTTGGCAGAGTTTAAAATTGAAGGGTTACATGTTTTTAATCATTTTGGACATTTCAAGCTCGGGATAAGGTGATTTTAAGAGGATTTTTGAGGGGTTTCTTGAGGTAAGTCACTTGTACTCATTTTTATTCAAGAATTTTGTTTCCCCATTGAATTTCCCACCTAGTTTGTGTATTTTGAGGTGTAATTTTGGGAGTTTGAGGCTAGGGATTTGGAGAGTTTAATTTGGAGATTTAAGTGACAATGTGGTGTCGGATTTTGGTAAATTTGGTATGGTTGGACTCGTGATTAAATGTGCTTCCAAATTTTGTAACTTTTATTGGATTCCATGATGTGGCCCGGGGGTCGACTTTGAGTTGACTTTTTGGCTTTTGAGTAAGAACTTAGTGTTTTTTATGGATTGATTCCTTTAGCTATTATTGATTGTATCGAATTATTTGTGGCTAGATTCGAAGCATTTGGAGGCTAATTCGCGAGACAAGGGCATGTTGGAGTAGATATTTGCACATTTTGAGGTACATAACACTTTTAAACTTAGTTCTGAGGGTATGAAACCCTGAATTACGTGTTATGTGATTGGTGTTGAGGTGACACACATGCTAGTTGACGGGCGTATGGGCGTGCACCACAAGAATTATGACTTAGTCAATTCCGTGGAACTCTATAGTTGATTAATCTTGTCGTTATCTATATTTTCACCATGTGTTAGAGGAATTTAGCTATCAGTCATGCTAGAAATCCTGCTTAGGCTACATGTTGGGACCCATAGAGGTCATGAAATATGTTAAATTATTTGCTTAATTTGCCATTTTTTACTTAGTCATAGCTATTAATTCTATATTATATCTCAGTCTCTATTATCCTTTTTTGATACATTATATCATCATTGTTTGGGCTGATTATCATGATTCTTATGACTCCAAGAGATTGGAGAGGTTGATGACTACGTAAGGCCAAGGGCATGATTGTAAGGATACTTATGGGATTGGACTGCACGCCGCAGCAGGTTTATTTGATTCATGCCATGATTGGCTTATTATAGAGTTTGGGCTGGATTCGCGCCTCCGGAGTCTACTGTCACGCCCCAAAATCCGAGGAGCGCGACCGACGCTCAACTGAGTAAACCCGACCGAGCAAGCCTGTTAGGTATTTTTCTACCCAAACTAACCCATGAATAAATAGGAGATGAACTCAATTAATCAAATTCTATAAACATATCAATAACGATTTCCACTTCATTTTCATTTGCAATTTTATTCGCCACTTTAAAGGTGTTACAAGTTCTATACATTATTACCAAACATCAATATTTCTATTTTAATTTCCAATAGCTGACACTACCCACAACCTATCTACGGAGCCTCTAAATACAACTAATGAATAATATGGAAATGCCGGCAATAAGGCTCCGGCTATACCTTACACAAATACCAAAATAGACTTCGAAAGAAAAGCGGCATGAGCCACGCAGGTCCCTGAGTGGAAAATGGCTCACCAATACAGCTGACAGAAAGGGGAAGAGGTGCTGTTATCGGTGGACCGGAGTACCTGCTATAGAACCACCTACAATCATAACACGAATGTAGCGCCCTCGGCAAAAGGGACGTCAGTACATTTGAATTGTACTGGTATGTATGAACAAACTTTATCCCAAGTAAAATCAAACAATACACAGATAACGAATAGTAATAGAATCAACAATCAATGCAAATGAAAGGAACAACCAAGGCCAAATAAGTTTCAAAATCTCTCCTTTTCCCTTTCAACGTCACTTAATCATATCAAAGATTTCACAAACTTTCATTTAGATAGTGATAATGATCACATTCCATCCTTATTACCTCGACCACCCTTATTACCTCGACCACCCTTATTACCTCGATCACCCTTATCACCCCAACCCACAATTTATCTTTTTGTGTTGCGGCGCGCAACCCGATCCCACCGGACAATAACACTTTACAAAACAACAATAGTTCACAGTTCAATCACATGGCTTCAGGCCATCCAGAATATCATTTCACAACATTCCATCTTTATTACCTCATCCAACCTTATTGCCTCGTCCACCCTTATTGCCCCAACCCACAATTTACAAACAACACAACAACAACAATAACAATTTACAAAGAACAACAACAACAACTTAACAAAGAATTTCCACAACCATCAATACCATTTCCATCATATTCAACAACTCAGATGCATTTTATGTCACAACGATAATTTCCCATGACAAGTCATATATGTTATTACCATAGTTGTTTCGATTGCATCAATCATGATTTCTTCCCATCATTTCAAGGAAACACAAGTTCATATCATCAATTCATACATTTGGCCCAAGGCACCATAACTGTCACCAAGCAGTAATTCATGTACAAGGTGCTGTCATAATCGTTCACATTGTTTACGTCATTTCACAATACCCTCGTTCATTACTTACCATGCAAAGTCTTTAGCCATTATACACATTCCCACATTTGGGCACATTAACAATCTTTCATTCGTTAACACATACTTCCATGTCGGCATCCTCAAGCCTTTACAAACTTCGTACATAATAAGGTAGGCACATCAAATCACTTCTCACAATCACATATAACTTGGTGGTGTAGCTCAACTAAGACAATCAATACACATATTTTCATACAAGGTACACATACCGTATGCTTGTCACAATAAGGGGATTCTACAAGAGTTAAAGTTAGCCATACATATCTCGTTTAAGCTTTCCTTAAGTTACTACAACATTCCGGAAATTCTAGCAATTCTAATCTACTTTGAGACATAACAAAAATGAACACAAATTAGAAAGGTATTCATGGTTTCAGCTCATTTGAGCATTTTATCAAATACTAGTTGAGCATCTTAATCTCAAATCTATTTTTCAAGGTTTTCCTTCATTCCCCAACCAAATCTTTACTTATTTATGTTAAACAATCTTCCCATAAACCTAAATTGAACATGCATGTATACACAATATTAATACACCGAAGAATCATACCTTAATAACCCATCTTATACTCCAAACTCGAAATTAAAACCTAGGGTATAGAATCTTACCTATCAGATGAAGAACTTGTGATTGGGATCTTTGATTCTTGAAGATTGATGCAAGATTGGATGATTTAAATGTTGGGTTCCTCCTTCTCTCTCTAAAATGCTCTCACCTCTCTCTAAAATCAGTAGAAAATGACCCCAAAATTAACCCTAAAGCCTATATATTAAAATGGGGCTGGGTTATAAAATTA
This sequence comes from Nicotiana glauca, assembly GCA_026770625.1. NCBI lineage: Eukaryota > Viridiplantae > Streptophyta > Magnoliopsida > Solanales > Solanaceae > Nicotiana > Nicotiana glauca. The sequence goes on from MU785989.1 coordinate 179,784, forward strand.
GAAAATTAACCCTCCAATGTCAAGTATACTACCGCAGAATGGGTATGCGGGACGCAATTCGTCGCAGAACTTGTTTCCCAGAACTGGGCTCTGTGACTATTCTGCGATCGCAGAATTGTTATGCGGTCCGCAGAGTTAAATCTGCGATCGCAGATTTCACGCTGAATCGTATTTTTCAAGCTTTTGGTAATTTGATCATAACTTTGTGTAGGAATGTCCAAATGACGAACGGTTTGAAGTGTTGGAAACTAGACTCGAAGAAAATTCATTTGATAGGTTATCCATCACCTAAAACCTTATAGATATTTATATATTCTCGTTCAAAGTATGGACTAGTGCAAGATCGTTGGGAATTTTAGCCTATTATGGACTTTTTTCCAATTTTTTTCTTTGACTTGGGCCTTTCCTTGGATCCCAAATTACTTACCATTAGACTTATACACATATTTACCAAATACAATGGATCTACACCATGTTAATAGCACATAAAAATATTATAATAAGCCTACGTGACACCACAAAATCCTAAATTACTTAGCGAAAAGTTCCGGGGCATTACATTCTCCCCCCCCTTAGGATCATTCGTCCTCGAATGAGGAGTAGATTCCGACTTAAACGCTTAATATAATAAATCTCCTTTCTTACCTACCTCAAGACCCTCAATTTTGACTAACTCCTAAGTTTTTCAGAAATTTCGGCAGAGTCTCCTTTGTAACTAGGCCTATCTACTTGCTAGAGAATTACCAAAATCGCTTTAACAACACATCCACAACTAGACGGAGCACTACAATGTATATATAACCAATACTAATCTCAGTATTACAAGCACTACATTATCATAAGGATACAAGAACATGGACTGCACAGTTTTAGATCAAAACACCTATATGGTACCTTTCAAGTCAAAACTAATTGATATTCAATCAAGCAAAAAAAATATTTTCCTTACACGACACTTTCAGTCTTCCAGATGACCTTCTCAACTTACAAGCTCTATCATGACACATTCTCGGAAATAATATCAACTCCCAAACATACATAACAAGGATGATAGATAGACATCTCGCATGAGTTAACTATCCATTGACTTTACCTTTAATAATTTCCACGGTACAATTTTCATTCCACTGGATATTGCAATTCATGGTAACAACAACAACCCACAATTCCATCACATGGCATCATACCATCAAGAATGTCATTTCATAGTAACCAAACAGTTATGTGTTCATAATAGTCCTTACCAGCCATTAATGTAATCACAAATGTGTTCATGATGCTCCAAGAAGAGAGACAAATTCCACTCCTATCTACCCAAGGGGGGTGATACCAAGGGTCGTAAAATTACCCTCAAATGAAAATTATATAGTCAATTATTCTAGAAGTCGAGTGAGAAGAAGGCCACGTAACCCATCCAATCCGACCCATTTAAGACTTTGGAAAAAGGGGATGCACTTTAGTTTGAAATTAGGGAAATTTTAGCCTGAGCTTAAAGGAAAATCATTACTTTTGAAACCCACGGGACAAGCCCTCGTAGTCCTAGAAAATCGATAACAATGGCGAGGAAGTACTTAAAACCATTACGAGTTGGTATAAAACAAGACCTCAAAGTGCCCACATGGATAAGTTCGAAAGAATGAGACGTCTTAATGCGTTTATCTTGGAGAAGTAACCTGGGCTATCTGGTCACATGGACAAGTGGAGAAGGTAGATGATTGTTTAGGAAAAACTCTCATA
>MU785996.1:4788-22022 GCA_026770625.1 Nicotiana glauca
ATCGACCTCCTCGAGTGCCAAATCTGATCAAAACCAATAAGAATACATCAAAATAGGCTAATAGAACATAACTCAATTGAAATGACTCGAAAAACACCCAACCTACTTCAAAACACGATACGAACTTGTTCCCATCATAAAAACACATCATTAAACACAAAAAGCATCAAATCAAGGCGGATTCAAGCCTAAGTTTCAACTAAAACTTCCGAAACCTATATTCCATCAAAAACCCGACTAAACGACGTCCGAATGACCTGAAAATTTGCAGACATATACAAAATCACCTAACGAAGCTACTGCAACTCTCGGAATTCCATTCCGACCCTCGGATCAAAATCTCACCTATCGACCGGAATTCGCCAAAATTCCAACTTCGCCAATTCAAGCCTATTTCTACATCGGACCTCCAAATTCGATTCCGATCGCTCTTCTAAGTCACAAATCATCCTCCGAAGCTAACCGAACCATCAGAATTAGATTCCGAGCCCTCTAACTCACAAGTCAACGTCCGGTTGACTTTTCCAATCTATTCCTTCATTAAAGAGACTAGTCATCCCATTTCCTACCAAACTCGATCCGAATTGGCTCAAATTTACCAAGTACATATATTGAAACATGAACAAGCATATAACGGAGAAAACAGGGCGGTAACTCACGTGACGACGAATCGGGTCGTCACAGATATTCTTAAAAAAATTGTACCGCAAATTGCAAATCCCGTTACTATTACGCAGTATAACTTCGTATAAAATTTTGTTGAAGCAAAATCACGTTTTCAAACATATATCATGTAGTTGGGGCTTCCGGAGGAGCAATTCTTGGTCCTTGGCTTAGTATACCCACAAAGTTTGCAGCAAAGTAAACTTCCTTTCCAAATATATTTTCTCTTTTCATGCGTAAAACTCAAAAGATCATTTTTTGATTTTGACGTACAGTATGTTGGAATTCATATTAGAATTGTCTAGTGCTAACTTAGGTACCAACCCTCTTAAAGTGCCGTCTTGCAATCTTTAATTTAAGATTCATCTAATAGCTATTGCATGACTGCCACATTTTTGCCTCTTAGGTTTATCCAAGATCCTAATTAATTAGGTAATGATCCGTTACTCAATAATTAATCAATTATCCACATAGTTAAAAATTATCTCAAATTACTTAAAATACTACTCACTTTTAACACATCTTATATACTTTACTAATATGGCCTTGTGGTACCTTATATGGTACTGGTCCATAAATACCGGTATTTTAGCTCGGGCCGTATTTTATCCCAAAATACAAACTTCGACGAAACTCATTTTTTTTATTTGCTTACTCTCTCACCTTCACGAATTTACTCATTTCTTGTTTGAAATAGCATAATACTTATAATCCCAAAATAATCTTATTCCCAAGCTTGTGTTGATTAACTTCCCAAAATAATTTTGGACACACACTTAAGTCCAAAATCTCCTTACGGAGCTATCGGAACCATCAAAACTCTATTCCGGAGTCGTTTACATACAATTCAATCAACTCTTTTAACTTAGGCTTCCAATCTTGGAACTAAGTGTCCCAATTCATTCTGAAACATCACCATAACCAAATTAAATCAACTACCCAGCAAGTCAAATAAAAATAAATGAGCACGGAATAAGCAGTAAATGAGAAAGCGGGACTATAACACCGGCCGAGTCGTTACACGTAGATACAAATCATAGATTCATGCAGCTGACTTGCATGAATATTGTTGACATGTATCATGTCTTGATGCGATGATTAAGGTATTTAACACCTTATTTGATTTCCTAATATTTGTGAAACATGCCTAAATTTTTGCATGAATTATGTATCTGGCTTTCATATCATATTTGATGTTATTATGTCTTATCTTAATCTGATTCATGCTTTATCCGATTATTGGGTTTTTAGCAAGTTTCAGTATCGATCCCTCGCCACTACATCTTTGAGGCTAGATTTAATACTTATTGAGTATCGTGGTTTTGTATTCATATTACACATTTGCATATTTTGTAAAAGTTCTGAGACCGGTATTAGCGGTACCCATTAAGATGAGTAGAAGTATTATTGGAGACTTCGTGGTGAGCTATTGTACTTGATCTGATCTGCAGCACATGGAGTCCCCCTTCCCTACTTATCTATTTTTTGTTCATGTATTTCTTTTTCGTACAGATATATTTATTCAATTGACTATGTTACTTTTATTAGATGATCGTGATATAGTGATATCGAGTTTTGAGCGTTTTGTTAAGCCGTTGTGGTCAGATATAGACCTTGTTGATTTTCACTTCTTATATTGAATTGACATTTTATTTCCAAATTTTTATTTATATCATGAAATGGTTAATGAATTTATAAATAGATATTATTGGTCGTTGTTATATGTGTGGCTTGCCTATCAAGCAGATTAGGTGTCATTACCGTCTTTGCTAGGATTTTAGATCGTTGATGATACAAGTGATAATTTCATGCAAAATCCATAGATTAATGTTAGAATCACTTACCCCAAGTTGTGGATGAAGCCCTAGCTTCAAGCTCCTCAATATAAGCTCCAAAAGATAGGAAATAAAATAAAAAAATCATAAAACTTGACCTTAAATAGTCCATGCCAAAAATTTGCCCAGTACCGCAAAACGCACCATGCGGAACGTATAACTAATCTGCAGTCCGTGAAACCCATTGCGGAAAGAGACAATCCAACATCCAAGTCATTGCGAACTCGTTATGCGACTGCAGATCCAATCTGCAGTCCGCGAAAGATACTGAAAAATGATCAAAACCAAAGCTCCTTTGTGACCGCGGAACCAATGTACGGCCTGGAGAACCATTCTGTGGTCCGTGTAATGGTTCGCAAAATGGACGTGATAGTAGCCCAATACCGCAAACTCGCCTCTAAGCGTTGAAACTCATGTGAGCCCTACGAGACTCCGTTATATAAGTCCTTGAGCACTATCTGGACCTGCCCAAGGACTCAAAATACATCTAGAAATATCACAACAAAGAATCGCAGCGAAAACCAAATAAAATCTCGTTTAAATTTATGAACTTCAAAACTTCTAACCAAATGTCTCTAACTTAGACATACTGGATCATAATCACAATTTATGCACAAGTTCCAATCCACTAAATGAACCTTTTAAAAGTCCTGGAGCATTAAATGAAACCCAATAATATCAAAGTTAATTTTCGATCAAATCTATGAACTCTTTAAACCTTCAAATTACCAATTTTCAATAAATAGAGCTAAAAAATTCTAGGAACCTGAAAATCTAAATAAGAGCATACATCTAAATCAAAATTACCATACAAATCTATTGTAACGATCACTAATATGAGATCTTTTACTCATAAGTCATACCTTGGTCAATTCTAGCAACTTAAGCTTCCAAAAATGAGACTAAGTGTCCCAAATCACTCTCAAACCTTTTCAAAGAGAAACCAACTATCCCCGCAAGTTATAAAATAACAAAAAAACTATAAAAAGCATCAAATACTGAAATGGGGTCCAAATACAAAAAACGATCAGCCAGATCGTTATACATAGTAGTATGCAAAAGGTTTCTAGCATCCCTAAAGTAACGTTGTACTAATAATGGGGAATCTTGGTGACTGCACCACATGGTTTCAAATATTTTAAAATAGGTGCATATCCAGATTGACAGGGAGAGGATAGTGGTCTACGTATGTTCTAAGGAGGTTAATTTTAGTATCAGGATACATGGAGATCCATGCATTAGTAGCAAAATAAATATCAAGCCTTTCCACAATAAGATCCTGCATATTGGAGTATCTCTTACTAGTCCAGGTGTGTTTGATGCCCTTAAATCCTAAGTTGACAAATTTATACTAATTAAGGCTCGACCAAAAGTTGTTAGACCACCCTAGGGTGTGTTAGAGACTTCCTTCAACTTAGGGTTTCATCTACATTACAACAATGTCGCCAGAGATGCCAATAGTAGGAGATTGAACATGAGCAGAGAATTTTAGCTCTTTGGCAATGTGCTTATAGTTCGACATGTATGTTTCAAGCAGAACCAGCATTGCCGGCTTGTTCAGCTAGACCATGCTGCCATGGTGCCTCCGGAACTCGGTGATGTTGGCACCCCTAGTATTTTATATGATTACATTCATCAGTAAACTTTGTGGAGGTGATGGGGCTTTCTTCTTTACTCTCTTCCCTTTCCCGTCGGAGGGGTTTTGGCTTCCACCTTGACTTTGGGTATTACTCTCTCCAGTTGTGGTATAGTTCTCCGATCTTGCATTAGATGGAATTTGTAGACTTACCACACACTTGATCATTTTTTGGGAACATATGTGATAAGCATTTTGGCACAAGGCTCTTTGAACTTGATTTTATGGCCTTCCTGGATCAGAAGTGGCTTTGTTCTTGGAATACCCAATCTGTTAGAAGGGTTCAATCTCCATGTTTGAGTTCTAGAGTTGCTCAAGAATATTTGTCTCTGCCAACTTCGGCTTGTTAGTGGAGACAAAGGTTTCTCCAGAGATGGTGAGCCTATAGATATGGATGGTGTAGGATCCTGGTGCAATAGCACCATCTCTAACTGAGACAGAAATGGAACAATGGTTGGCAGCACTGTTGGTGCCTCCGGTGATAGCACTAGAATAAAAGACAGAGACTGATAAACCTGGCTCATTAGCATGTCTAGTTCTTAAGGGGAAAGGTTTTATTGGGTTGTAGAGTATTGTGCTTAAAGCAGGGTAGTCAACCATAGCTGTTGTCCAAAATACTCTAGCTCTTGATTCATCCCCAATGGGTAATCTTCTCTCCCCTTTATCAACTACACCAATAGTTAAATTTTATGGGGGCAGTTGTTCATAATATGGCTTATCCTCCCACAATCCTTACATAGAATTCCTTCTCCCTCGTATATAATAGGTTGAATGTGTTCCCTAATGATGACTATAGTCGCAACTAGTGTTTCTAGTGGTACTTGCACCCATATCCTTGCATATTTACCCCATACATCTTGTTTGGACAGTTGTTACATATTGTATTGTATCGTATTGTTAAATATAATATTTATTTTGATTTATACTTCAATTTTATTGTATCATATTGTTAAATCCATCATTACGTGAAAAGTGCCGCTTTATAGAACGACCGATTTGTTGTGATCTCATCGTTACCTTTTTTTCTCTCATCTTGCCCTTCCTTATTATTAGATAATCATATTTTTTCACTTACTCTACCTTTTTATATAATAATTTCACCTCGTACCTAACTTTTTCTTTATAATATTGTAAGTTTATCCTTCATACTATTGGTGCATGACATCATAAAACGATGACAAACAATACAATCTATCCAAACACCATATATATCAAAACAATATAATACAATATGTGGTCAGCGAGAATTAATTATTGGGGACAGACAGACCGGTAAAACAGCAGTAGCCACAGATACGATCCTCAATCAACAAGGTCAAAATGTAATATGTGTTTATGTAGCTATTGGGCAAAAAGCATCTTCTGTGGCCCAGGTCGTAACAATATAATACAATACAATACTATATGACACATTATGAAACGATACATAATAACCATCAATTTTAAGGAGTTTGCCTACTCTTTCTCCCACTTGTTTGAGAATCTGATTATTGTCGAACTCCGTAGGGAGTTGGGGTAATCGAATTCAAATTCTCGTGGAGGATAATTTTGTTTCCTATGAAACAAAATTTAGTTCCCATCGGCTCCGCCTTACAGCCTTGCTTCCCATTGTACCCATAAGGGCCATGCAGACTTGACGTCATCCCCACCTTCCTCCAGTATATCACTGGCAGTCCTTCGTGAGAGTGGCACCTTGTTTGTATAGAAAGTGTTCAACAATGAACTGTGGTCCTCCATGCAGGACGCACTTCATATTTCCTTCTTCATTAAACTTGGCAGTGAAGAAGTGATAGCCTAGATCAATAAGAACCAGTTCTTCTTAAGGTTTTCATATTTCTGTCAGTTTCATGCTTAGCATTTGATGAGTCGTGCACTTCCCAAACACTTTAATGATTACATAGAAACATTACGGCTTCCTTAGTGATAATCATATGCGGGTCATTTCCCTCGTCATCATCGGATATTTCCTCAATTTAGTCAGAGGCTATTTTTCATTTATTTTTTGAAGTGAAATTCTGATGATTCCACTTTTTGTATCTACCCCAAGTTTATGTAAGAAGATGAACTTGATCTAACAAGAGTCAAGCTTTAATTGACTTACAAAAGTTGAAAATCAACGATATTCCAACTGAACAAATTGTCTGATCATCGAAAATCAACATAAGTCAACCAAACATTAAAAAATTAAAAACATTTCCAAAAGATACTTTCCTTCATACAAAACATCCTAAATGTATGAAAAATTTGCTGGTTGGTTAATTTGTTTAGAAAAATATTCCTGGTGGGAAGTTTGATTTATGGATAGAAGCAGATTTGAATCCCTACGTACCTAACATGTTGGGGAAAATCTTTTGCGCATAGTACATACCGAGTTTATAATGAACCAAAATAACCAGTTAACCAAGGAAAAATGTTTGAGATTAATATGGAGCTTATGAATTACAATCCTGTCCCACATATGGTAAAAGGATTTCCTTTAGTGTTGTTTTCCTTTAAAAAAAAAACAAGCAGATGGAAGCCCTAAAAAGATCGAAAGGTAAATTATGAACAAAAAGAAACCTTTGCCATAAAAAGGTAAATTTTGAGATGTGAAGACTTCCTTCGAATTAGCAAGAATACATAAACGTAGGGGAAGATGCATAAATTTTTCAACTCTAAAATAGTCCTTCACGTTTTAAAAACTAACCTTGAGAAAAATCCATGCCCCTTCCATTGGTACAAAATGGCACACCCTTCATATACATAATTGGATTTTCATGGTAGCGTGTATAATACACGTACAACAGATTTTCAGGGGGTGAGGGAAAAGGTAATTGATTAGAAATATATTGACAAATTTTTATCATTCATGTTCTGCTTAATGTTACACCTCTCAAGTAATTCGCCTAGTACGTCAGCTTCTTTTATTTTCCTAGTGGCCAGCAGTGGTTCCATATCTGTCATTGTATTATAACTGGTTTTTATAAATTCATCATCACGTCGAACGTCCTTTCCATACTCCATTTCCTCGCCTGCGCCAGTAGTTGTAGGAATTTCTTCACTAATTGAAGCCATATCTGGACGGGGTTGAAAAGCTCTTCCCTGTCCAATAAGCATAGCAGATCCGGGAAGAGGCATCCGTCCAACTTCAACCATTTCATCAAGAGATGGACGTGACAAATGGTAATGTGATTGTCCAGAGTCTTCAAGTTCCACTGCTCCAACCGTTAAAGTAGAAAAATCATCCTGTATCAGGGTATACACTGAAAAAGATGCGTCTCTGGCTAACTTCATCAACTGCCAAAAGAATGCCCGTCGGAAAATCATAACCCAGTTTGGTACAATGTAGTAGTGGAAGTTCTGGAGTTGAAGCTGCACAAACTTCTGCAGCATAACAACTGCCTCTTTTGTTGCAAGTGGCAGTTCCATCAACCTGCTAATCTCTGTGAAGTACTTTATTAGACAATTTTGAAGTTGTAATATCTGGTGTTCAATGGCGATATCCACGTCGGAACCTATATGTAACCAAGATATATCGTCTGGAAAAGATGGAAGTTTGCAGTCAGATATTGCACAGACAACTGGCTCAATTCTTGGAGCTAAGCTCCACCCCAGCCTTGGCAAGTGTTGGCTCACAGCTTTGTACTCGAGGCGAGATTCCTCCAGCAAACCTATTTCAGGACAGGGCCAACAGGTAGGATTTGCATGAGCTGCAGCAGCAATTTCCCTCATTGACTGATCCAAGGCCTCATTAAAGGCTGAAATACAGTGGTTTGGATCCACATCATTAGCATCCATTTCACCAAGAACCCCAAGCAAAGAGTTCAAGTAGTAGAGAACCAGATCTCGGGCTTTTACACACTGGAGAACTGGTTGTGGTGGTGATTCACGTGCTAACCACTTTAGTCCTCCTCTTAATTGCTCATCACTGAAAAACCCATTCAACTGTTCCATCTGCTGGTTTTTTAGGAAAACAACACTAACGGAATGAACTCTTGATTCACGGACTTCATGTAGCTCCAATTCTTTAACTATAGTGGAAGGATCTGCATTTTCCTTGCACATGTCACTTAAGATCAAAAGGGGCAAATGAGAACCAGAAGGTACTTCCATTAACAGCTTATGAAGCTGATTTTTCTGAAGATCCCACGGGATGCCTTCTGACAACAGGAAGAGAACAGCGCTTGCACCTGCTACTGTCTCATTCAGATTCTCAAAATTAGCATACTTGATAACTGATAAACAACAAATTAGGTCCTCGGCTGATTGGTCAAGAAGCCAATTTCTCCAAACAGAGAGGCCCGGAGATGTGATCAGCAAATCATCTTCATGGTCTCTGGCAGGCATGAGCTTGGAAAGCAACCATGACTTAGCATTCAACTTCTCCAGACCATTTTCTCGGTTTCGATTGTTTATACTATCCTGACAACATATAATTACTTTCCAGCAAAGGCATTTGGCAGATGGATTTTGTTCATGGAGGGTGGTGGAAACTACATCTGAAACATTTAGCCTCGACCATGATCTTTCCTGAGTTTGGTACCATTTTGAGACAGCACAATCAATGTTGAACTCGACGGATGTGCTATGTTGCTAAAAAGAGGAGAAACAGTAGAAAATATCAGTGAATTAAACTGGCCATAAAATTGCTCAAGGACGATGTATATAATGCACTTTAAAGTGACACAAGATACAAAAACTTGTATGCAAGATGACAACATTCTTGTGCAGAATGCTTATTTGCACATCTGAATGGAACATCTCCAGGGTGGAGGAAGAAAACTCCGTTCCCTTTCCTCTCTTTTGCTCCCCATGGATTAGGAGCAAAGAAATAAGAAATTCACAGTGTAGTAAAAAGTTGACACTGTGCAGATGCCTTGGGATTTACAATAAAGATCCAAGATCGGAGTCAAAGAAAGATGCAATGAAGTTCAAAATTATTTGAGTTTATCTTGAAACTTATGTCAACCTCACCAAATAACCTGATAAACCACATGCTTTTGTGAAAGCATCTAATAAATGAAAAACAGTTTGCAAATCTTGAGATTTTCACAAAGCAATTCTGTTCGGGTGGCATTCTGTTGATTTTATCTTTTTAAGCGTGTATTTGTGCCTTGTGAGAGAGAGGCCTCTACCCTGGGATCAGGAGATCTGCTTGAAAGTTTGGTGAGGAATAGATGTTGATGATGTCTCTTGCCATGGCAATTGGTTGGGATTCAATTCATTCTTATAAGTACCCTTGGCCTACTTACGGTAATACTCTGCATTCTTCAAGCAATTCATAACTGATATGCCTTTTTGCACAACATAAGGTATAATAGTGGGGGTGGGGGTGGGGGGTGGGGGGCAGAGAGAGAATTACACCCAAATGGTTGGAAAGTTTTAGTGATATTTATATAGAGGAAATAAGGCAATAAGCATTCTGGTTGGGTTATAATGTTATGACCCTCCAAACAAATTCAATGCAGGATAAATCTAATATTCTTTTTTTATAGATTGAATAGAGTAATCCTAAAGACATATGAGCAGGATTAAAATAACAGAAAGCTTATTGATGCTAAGCTAACTGTGTCGCAACTCGCAAGACCTGTTCCGTATTTTAATTTCTGCCCTCAAAAAGGATAAATCTGATAGCTCTCTAAACCACGAAGTCATAGATCTTACATATGAAGAAACCTAGAAAAGCTTTTCAACAAGATAAGATGATCCTGTAATAAGAGCCTATGCAGCAAGAAGCTAGTTTTATGTTCTGTGGAAGGAGCTAAAATATTTGGAACCATCAGACTTCCAAAATATAGAGGTAGCAGAATAATACTGCCTCACTCGAAAATGACATGAGCTACATATGCTACTTTCACCAGGATTGAGTATTTAGCAGAGGTGCCTTTTGGCTATTTCGGGACATTACAACAGTGATACCGAGTAGAAGGGAGGTACAGAATGGGCAGAATTTACGTGGAAAATTCCGGAGGGTGTTAAATTAAAGAGTTGAATGGGGTGTTCTTTCTATTTGAGTTTCCATCAAGAGTAGAGACTGGAAGAATAAAAATGGGATGCTGGAGTTTCAAAAATCGAATACTTCATCTGGAGTGGTGATCGCCTATCAGTACCTGCCACCAGAAAAATTGGTGTCCGAATCATGTATGGGTTAAATTATTGGTCTTTCCAACACGCTTATGGTCTGATAATGTTTTCAAGGAGATTGGTGATAGACTGGGAGGTTTCTTAGAACTACATAAGCCACTTTTACCAGGATTGAGTATTTAGCAGAGGTGCCTTTTGGCTATTTCGGGACATTACAACAGTGATACCGAGTAGAAGGGAGGTACAGAATGGGCAGAATTTACGTGGAAAATTCCGGCTGGTGTTAAATTAAAGAGTTGAATGGGGTGTTCTTTCTATTTGAGTTTCCATCAAGAGTAGAGACTGGAAGAACAAAAATGGGATGCTGGAGTTTCAAAAATCGAATACTTCATCTGGAGTGGTTATCGCCTATCAGTACCTGCCACCAGAAAAATTGGTGTCCGAATCATGTATGGGTTAAATTATTGGTCTTTCCAACACGCTTATGGTCTGATAATGTTTTCAAGGAGATTGGTGATAGACTGGGAGGTTTCTTAGAACTACATAAGCCACTTTTACCAGGATTGAGTATTTAGCAGAGGTGCCTTTTGGCTATTTCGGGACATTACAACAGTGATACCGAGTAGAAGGGAGGTACAGAATGGGCAGAATTTACGTGGAAAATTCCGGCTGGTGTTAAATTAAAGAGTTGAATGGGGTGTTCTTTCTATTTGAGTTTCCATCAAGAGTAGAGACTGGAAGAACAAAAATGGGATGCTGGAGTTTCAAAAATCGAATACTTCATCTGGAGTGGTTATCGCCTATCAGTACCTGCCACCAGAAAAATTGGTGTCCGAATCATGTATGGGTTAAATTATTGGTCTTTCCAACACGCTTATGGTCTGATAATGTTTTCAAGGAGATTGGTGATAGACTGGGAGGTTTCTTAGAACTACATAAGCCACTTTTACCAGGATTGAGTATTTAGCAGAGGTGCCTTTTGGCTATTTCGGGACATTACAACAGTGATACCGAGTAGAAGGGAGGTACAGAATGGGCAGAATTTACGTGGAAAATTCCGGCTGGTGTTAAATTAAAGAGTTGAATGGGGTGTTCTTTCTATTTGAGTTTCCATCAAGAGTAGAGACTGGAAGAACAAAAATGGGATGCTGGAGTTTCAAAAATCGAATACTTCATCTGGAGTGGTTATCGCCTATCAGTACCTGCCACCAGAAAAATTGGTGTCCGAATCATGTATGGGTTAAATTATTGGTCTTTCCAACACGCTTATGGTCTGATAATGTTTTCAAGGAGATTGGTGATAGACTGGGAGGTTTCTTAGAACTACATAAGCCACTTTTACCAGGATTGAGTATTTAGCAGAGGTGCCTTTTGGCTATTTCGGGACATTACAACAGTGATACCGAGTAGAAGGGAGGTACAGAATGGGCAGAATTTACGTGGAAAATTCCGGCTGGTGTTAAATTAAAGNAAATAAGGCAATAAGCATTCTGGTTGGGTTATAATGTTATGACCCTCCAAACAAATTCAATGCAGGATAAATCTAATATTCTTTTTTTATAGATTGAATAGAGTAATCCTAAAGACATATGAGCAGGATTAAAATAACAGAAAGCTTATTGATGCTAAGCTAACTGTGTCGCAACTCGCAAGACCTGTTCCGTATTTTAATTTCTGCCCTCAAAAAGGATAAATCTGATAGCTCTCTAAACCACGAAGTCATAGATCTTACATATGAAGAAACCTAGAAAAGCTTTTCAACAAGATAAGATGATCCTGTAATAAGAGCCTATGCAGCAAGAAGCTAGTTTTATGTTCTGTGGAAGGAGCTAAAATATTTGGAACCATCAGACTTCCAAAATATAGAGGTAGCAGAATAATACTGCCTCACTCGAAAATGACATGAGCTACATATGCTACTTTCACCAGGATTGAGTATTTAGCAGAGGTGCCTTTTGGCTATTTCGGGACATTACAACAGTGATACCGAGTAGAAGGGAGGTACAGAATGGGCAGAATTTACGTGGAAAATTCCGGAGGGTGTTAAATTAAAGAGTTGAATGGGGTGTTCTTTCTATTTGAGTTTCCATCAAGAGTAGAGACTGGAAGAATAAAAATGGGATGCTGGAGTTTCAAAAATCGAATACTTCATCTGGAGTGGTGATCGCCTATCAGTACCTGCCACCAGAAAAATTGGTGTCCGAATCATGTATGGGTTAAATTATTGGTCTTTCCAACACGCTTATGGTCTGATAATGTTTTCAAGGAGATTGGTGATAGACTGGGAGGTTTCTTAGAACTACATAAGCCACTTTTACCAGGATTGAGTATTTAGCAGAGGTGCCTTTTGGCTATTTCGGGACATTACAACAGTGATACCGAGTAGAAGGGAGGTACAGAATGGGCAGAATTTACGTGGAAAATTCCGGCTGGTGTTAAATTAAAGAGTTGAATGGGGTGTTCTTTCTATTTGAGTTTCCATCAAGAGTAGAGACTGGAAGAACAAAAATGGGATGCTGGAGTTTCAAAAATCGAATACTTCATCTGGAGTGGTTATCGCCTATCAGTACCTGCCACCAGAAAAATTGGTGTCCGAATCATGTATGGGTTAAATTATTGGTCTTTCCAACACGCTTATGGTCTGATAATGTTTTCAAGGAGATTGGTGATAGACTGGGAGGTTTCTTAGAACTAGGTGAAAATACCAGAGCAAGATCTCATATGCTATGGGCCAGAATCTGTATGCACTATGCAGGGGTCAACATTCCAGCAACAGTGAAGCTTTTGGTGGATGAATTAGCTTTCGTTGTACCGGTGTGGGTTGAATCCGCGGTGTGGGTGGAAAGAAAACATCGGAGTCTGTCGGATGGTTGCCACAGAGAAGTGGAAGACGAACCGTTCGACTTTGGAAGCACAAGGGAGGGGGCTGATACTCCCAAGTTAAGTCAGTCAATAAAGGAGGACACGTGTAGAGAGAATGTGTCTAGATATGCTCAATCTTTTAAATTTAAAAATTCATTTGTGTTCTCCAGTTTACGGAATTGATGCCTTTTCTTTTTGGAGTATCTATCACCTGTAATTCTAATTTCCCTCTGTTATCTTGCCTTTTGTGGTCGATGTTTGAAAAGAGCTCCAAAGCTTCTCTTTCACAGACTTGAAAGTTGACTCCAAATTCCTTGCTAAGTCTATAATGCTCTGATGAACCCAGATAGATGCATCAAATTCCGGGTCCTATATCTTTTGGACTAGCTAATCCACCATACACCCTTTAAATTCTGTATTATTGGAGTATGTAATCCAGATGATACTGGTATGAACTGAAAGAGAGAGAATATTTGTCATTCTAAGGGAGAATCCAAGTACTTTTAGATAGGAAAAAAGGGAAGAAAATCAAGTTTTGGCCAGTGGACACTAATGCATCCTGAAAGACCAGACCCATCAAAATTCATTTTTTTTTTATTTTCCTGTTCTCTTGAGCCAAATTTCAGTTTCATCACTATATAGAAAAATAAAGTGAGAGAACAAGATGAGCCAGCACTACCTGCAATTTCAGCATCTCCAATAACCTATGTTACTCGGACTCTCGGAAAATATCGTCTGGTGCGTGTCGGATCCTCCAAAAGTAGTGCATTTTTGGAGGATCCGACACGGGTGCGGCATCATTTTGGAGAGTCCTTGCAACATAGCCAATAACTATTTCCTAAAATCGATTAAATAGGTAATAGTTAATTACTGACTCACCTATAAAAGCAAACAAGGGATGGATCACCCATTATTCTCCATTAACAAACGTCCATCCTTTCCATTTTATGTCCACAGACCCTTTGGGGACTTATCAATTGCTAGTCAAAATCAATGTTAATAAATAAAAATTCTCAAAATGAAACTTCAAAATTTTATCTACAAAATTAGATTTTCATATAATCAAAATTATCAAATTTGACCTTTAACAAAATATCATATATAAAAAGAGCATGGTAATTTATAAATTTGATCTCCAAAAGTCGAAGTGTCAGATAAGCCACGTATCTTCCAGAAGAAGCAAAGAAATTTGGGAGAAAATAATTCCGGGAGCTTTCAATTATTACAAGTTTATTAGAAGTTATTTGTTTACCAGTTTTATTATGGTTATTAGAAGTTATTTATCTTTATCGTAATAGGTTATGCAGTAGTTATGGTCAGCCTATTATATAAGTAATAGATCCTGTAATGTGTAGGTATCATTATAAGAATCAAAACTACTTTATTCTGGAGCATTGTTCTCTCCATACGGACAACTTTATTGGTGTAGTTGTGTTTAAGATTCTTGCACAAAACTATTGTTCTATTTATTCTGTTATCTACTTCTGATTTCTATGAGTGTCCCATAAATTGGGACACTAATTAAGACACATCATAATATAGTAAATGTGAATGGTATATATTTATCCATCAATTTTTCAACCTTTACATTATGGTTGTCCAATGGGACGGGACGTCCCGTCCCGTATCTCGGCCCGTCCCGGCCCACTTCATTCTAAACGGGATGGGCTCATGTTAAACGATACACGTGATGGGACGGGATGGCCATTTCATCCCATTTATCCCGGCCCGGCCCAACCCGACTATCCCACGTCTTTTTTTATTTTTTTTTATTTTTTTTATTTTGAATTATAGCCGTTGGACAACGACCTCCATGGCAAATGTAGCCGTTCCCAACGGCCATATTGGCCCCCACCCACCTACCACCCCCAAACTTTTAATATAACCCCTAAGTTTATTAAATTACACTTTAGCCCTATTTTTTTACTATAAATACCCCATCCTTCTTCATTTTATCCCACAAAAATCAATCTCTCTCTCAAATCTCTTACATTCTATGTATATTATTCTCTCAATTTTCTCACAATCAAGTGATTAGTATCAAGTATTTGGGCAAATTTTTTGAGCAACTTTCAAGCTTCAAATTAATTCGTCAAATAGTTGGAGCAATTTCTTAGGTAATTTCTTCAAGTTTCAATATTTAATCACGGTGCACTCGTTCCATCTCCCAATTTTAATATATAATTTTTGCGTATCATTTTAGTGCTTAATTTTCGTGTTTACTTTACGTGTTCTATTTTCGTATTTCATTTGTGTATTTAATTTTTGCGTTAACTTTTTAAATTTAATTCAGTATTTAAATTATGGCACCTAAAAATGTATTTGGCCTATTTAAAAAAAGTAGCGAAGGTGATAATAGTAGTAATCATAATCCTAGTCTGAATCATAATCCTTCTCCTAGATTTAGAAAAATAATAGATTAAATGACTTGTGTTGATGAAACTTCGGACACCAACGGCCATATTAGAAAAATAATAGATTAATCCTAATTTGTCTTTTTTTTTTTTTTTTGATTTGCACCGTGTGTCCGAGTCTCTAAAAACCCCGACTAATCCCGGGGGTGTACAGGTCCTCGGCAAGGAGTTTCTCGCAAGTGCACCACAGTTAATTCAATTTTTACCCAGTCCGATGGCCCTCAGGCTCAAGTCTATTGCCTGAAAGGAAGCAAACCCCAAGGCTCAAGTCTATTGCCTGAAAGGAAGCAAACCCCAAGGCTCAAGTCTATTGCCATTTTTTATGATTGTCTTACACTCTTACTTAGTTACTTAATGGCTTGAAATTATATTAAATAAATTATAACTCTATTATAATTACTAGAGTATTTCATTACAAGTTTTTTGTTTTAATATTTTATAATTCTTTACTTAATTTCCTAACTAGTAGTCGTACCCGCGCGATGCGCGGTCAGTATTAAAAAATATTAATTAAATTAAATTATGATCGGGCTTTTTGATCCTATTAGGTTGTATTGCTTTAATAAAATTCAATTGTAATCTTACTTGTCAATACGATATACCCAATAATGAAATTTCTATTAAATCAAAGGTACTTATATAGTTAGTGAATAACTTTTTTGTTCTATATTTTTTTATTATATTAACCCATATTCAATATTCGCTTTCTTTTTGTCATATATGAGAAGATTTATAATTTAGTACTGTTGAAATATTTTTTTTATTTTAGATTTTATTGTATTGTTCTTAATAATATTATCTAAATTTTAATGAACAAAATCTCTATTAAACTAACAGGACTTATACAGGGAGCGCATTGAATAATTTTTTTGTTATGTAATTTTCTTTATTATATCATCTAATATTTAATATTATTACATTGCTAATAGAAAGTTTTATTAGCATATTATTTCTCTGAAAGTTTTTTATGTCTTTATTTTCGTTTTATTTATTTTAAAATAATTTTAAAACTCCAACTTGAAACTAATCCCCAATTTGAATTGGTAATTTATTATTTTTTTAAATTCATTTTTTATTTTAAAATTATTTTAAAACTCCAACTTGTACATCCCGATTTGAACGGGTAGTTTTTTTTATCTTTCTTTCGTTTTTTATAGCTAATTTTTTTTTTGCTTTTTTATTTTTAAGATAATTTATAAACTCCAACTTAAACTACTCCCACCCAATTTGAATGGGTAGTTATTATTTTATATATTTATTTTCGTTTTTTTAATTATATTTAATTATAAGATATCTATATTTATTAATTCAAATAAAGTAACCAATTAATATAAATATATATATTAGTTTTTATTTTATTTTTTTATTTTCATTTTTTATAAATATTTAAATTCAAAAATAATAATCAATAAATTTTGTTCTATATTTTTCTTTATTATATTAGCCATTGTTTAGTATTCGTTTTCTTTTTGTAATATTTGAGAAGATATATAATTTATTACCGATGAAATATTTTTTTGCTTTAAATTTTATTCTGTTATTCTTAATAATATTCTTTGAATTTTAATGAATAAAATCTCTGTTAAAATGTCGAGACTTATACGGGGAGCGCATTGAATAAATTTTTTGTTATGTATTTTTCTTTATTATATCATCTAATATTTAATATTATTACATTTTTAATAGAAATATTTATTAGCATATTACTTTATTTAATATTTTTCTCTAAAAGTTTTTTAATTTCTTTATTTTCGTTTTTTT
>MU785996.1:35061-58888 GCA_026770625.1 Nicotiana glauca
TCTCTTCTAAACTATTCTGTACCTATTCTATTTCAAAACTTGAAAAAATAACAACTCTGCAACAACTGAAAGAAACCATGATCAGACATACTTCCCTCAGCTTAGAGGATGATCTCAAAATAAAAATGGATAATTGACTGCGTCTTCTCATAACCAATCCCTCGACAAGATCACTTTGATCAGGTTATAGTTCAGACACCACCCAGACATCCATTTCTTTTCTTTTTTTAATAAATTGTTGTGTTGGGGTCAACTTGTGTGCACCTCGATTAATTCCACGAGGACTTGCTACCTCCTACCAGCACGGGTACCGGTAACTCTGTCCACCAAGGTTTGAATATATGAAAAAATCACCAAGTGCTTTTGCCTCCGCTAGGATTTGAACCTAAAACCTCATAGTTCTCAATCCACTTCATTGACCACTAGGCCACACCCTTGGGTGCCGCACAGACCTCTATTTCTTTTTACTGGTGACACTCCTATTTGTCAATCCTCTAGACTGAGCCAAAGCGGCCTATAACAAAAGCAAAGATGTTGTATAGGAAATGGCATTAGGGTAGTACATTACATGTATACTAGAAAGTCAAGATGGCATTAGGGTAGTACATTATGTGTATAGTTGCAATACCCCCAATGATATCAACTACGGATTCTAAGTCTTCTCCACAGCATGTTAATACCGAAAGTAAAACAAAAGTATACAGCTATATGCATATGCTAGTTAATTGAGACAATATTCAATTAAAAAGCACCATGTGAGAGAGAGAAAGAAGTCATTGAGGCCAAACTAACCACTGAGCATCACCAAGAGGACTTTGGCCATCTACGTGTACATTGTTCTGAAAAGCCAACGGAGTTGACCTTGTACTCTGGGGAAACAATCGATTCTTATTTTGGAATGATGGAGATGATTGATTTTGCTGGGTAACAAAGTGGCCCTGATCGCTGAATATCAAACCTGAACGACTACCAAAAAAAGTAGGGAGAATTAGAAAGCTCATGGTGCATTTTAAGTGAAAAAGTTAACAATTCCATTAACAAACAAGACAGTATATTCTGCAACAAAATGCTTATTGAGTTTCTTAGGCCAGCCCTTACAGAAGAGAAATTACATCTAGAATCAAACGGAATGTTCAAATAAGACAGAACAGTATTTTCGGAAAAATAGAAGGAAATAAAAATATACCTTCCCCTCATTGTCCTGGAGGCTCCCGGAGTCTCTGCATCAGAAGGCAATGAAGAACGTGGCCCAGTTCTTCGGAAATCTTGAACTTGGGCACCTCTGGCAGAGAGGGCATTCTCAGAGAACCCTGAAGCTACAGGTGGCACTACTTCGGGAGATAGTTGGTGGGCTTGGGCATCATAATCATGGTAGATGTATTTTTGCCCATAACTCCATTTAGGAAGATTCTCACTACGCCTACAGGAAAAATTGACAAATTAAGTTAGCCTTAACGTGTAGATATAATCTCCAAAAATACATGACGGCTGATCCTAAAATTTTCACGAACTAAGCATTTCAATTCGCTATAGCAAAAATCAACTGGATGAGTTGTGAATCAAGAAAAAAATAAGTTATCAGTAGATTGTCCAAGTAACTAGTTAATGGTTATTTGTCCAAAGAGTAGTTAACTATCACATGTTTTAATTATTAAGGTTAGCCTAAAATCTGCACTTATTATAGCACTGAGAAAAAAACTGGCCGAGAAGCTAATATGCTTAATGTTTAGACATGATTGGTTGTTTCGCCACTAACGTCAATTGGACCAATTTACAAGTAGGATCGATGCCTTAAAACATTTACTTATCGATAACTTGTGGTGAAAAGAACGTTGTTTGGGTGGAAGGTGTTTACAAGGTCATTTTTAAGTAGTAAGGAAAAAGAAAAAATTGACATTTCCTTTTTTTTCAAAGCAAGCAAAAAATTTATATTAGAAATGAACCAAGGGTGCAAAATATGGTTTCAGATATATATTCTCTAACATCTTCTTGGGTTGTGGCCAACCAATGTTAAGAACATCCTCTACGACTCAATCAAATAATTGCTTGCACACACACCTATCTACTGACATATTAAAAAAACTTAGAATTTTCCAGGTTTATTACCTCTGTTCTCCAGCAAAAGCGCGAGATGGAGCTGCTATAGGATGGCGTCCAACAAAAGGCAAGGGTTGTGGATGTATCCTTTCCGGAGCTACAAATTCCCTGAACCAATTAAAAATCGAGATATTCAATGAAGAATTTGGTGTCACCGTCTCTAAACATCCTAACTTCTAGGTTTCTTACAATAGTAAGAACTCTCTTTCGGTTAATCAATTAAAAGTAACCGCCGCCTCCAAAAGGCCAGTCAAGCATTACTAAAACATACTGGAAGAAATCATAATTTTCCAGGAAAAATATTTCCAATTTCTGAATATGTCTAAAACACTGGGAAATCTGAACTGAATATGTTTGAACCTGCTAGTTTATGAAGCAGCTGATATGAAAATGCAAAGAAGAAGAGAATACCTGGGAGATGGGGGGAAAGTAGGAGGAGGAGGTGAAGGAGTACGGGGAAAATTCCCAAAAGGGGTTTCCGCTTTCGGAGGGCCAATGGGACCTGTATTCTGCCTGAATCCCTGAAACGCCATTCTACTTCTTGAGATTCAATCCCGACTGAATATGAATTAGTAATTTGTTTACTCTCTTCATTTTAATTGATGTTGGGGGTTTTCTTCAACAGTTCAACTGCATCTATGTGGGCTTCTCAGTATTCAGTTTTGCGGGACCTGCTTCCTCTGAGAACGCACAAACGAAGAAGAGTGCTGAATAGATCCGAGTTTGGGCCAGCCCTGTCAGCTCAAGTTTAACTCTGATAGCCTGTTCGGCCAATTTTTTTTTTTTTTTGGGCCTAAACATTTAAGGTGTTTGGTGAAGCTTTTGGGGAAAAAAATATATATTTTTGAGGAGAACAAGGAAAAACTAGTTTTTTTTTAAAAGTATTTTTGTGAAAAATATATTTAAAATATTAATTACTACTCAAAAATATTTTTCAAATTAATTAGTCAAACACAAGTTACTTCTCATTAATAGTACTTTTTTAAAAAGTACTTTTGTAAAAAGCACTTCTCAAAATAAGTTATTTTAGAAGGTTGTTCAAATGGACTATGAATCTCATAACCTATGAAAATATATGGTGCAAAGTGCTTTTTTTATTTAATTTCAGCATTAGAATTTTCATTGCATATATTCTACCTCTGTTGCATTGGCAAAAAACCCCCAAAATAAATGCAATCGAAAACTTCAAGGCCAAGTTTGAAAGATTTTCGAATATTTTAAGGGAAACCAAACAATACCATTTATTTCCTTTTTCTTCTTGTTGGTAGCAATACCCTATGTTTTGTTTTCTTTTTCTATTTTGTCTTAAGAAATAAAGCAAAACTACTATTGAGAAATAATAAACCAAAGGTTGGTTTTCATGAAAAATAAACAAAAGCATTCCCATTACATGTCATATTGAACAAAACTATTTTATCATTATTTTTCTAATATTTAAATCTTTATATTAATTTATATTTTGCCCATTAAATTACACCTCATTTAAAATTGAGTACGATTGTATTCATAATAAATTTCTTGCCAATATTAGAATTTTGAGATTAACTAAACTTTTATACTTTATTATGAAATGCAGCTGAAGATTCCACTTTAGCAAATGAAACTCTTTAAGGTATAAAATTCAGTTTGAATAAATTGATACGTACTTCATACCACTTAATTTTTTATTTATTTGCTAAATTAATTTTTCAGATTTATATCTCACATTTTGGGGTAAGGCTGGAAGTTCTAAATTGATTTTTGTTATTCCTTGTAGGTTGACATCATAAAACTTTAGTAAATAGTATGATTGATTCAAATTATGCTACTCATACATAGTAGCTAGATTCAGAGTGTGCTAGCGCCTCTTGACGGAGTGGGGCCAAACTCTTGTGATGTATATGATGGCGACAGCAGTGAAACAATGAAAAAGAGAAAGAAAAGTAAAAACAAGAAACTAGGGTAAAAGCAAAACAGGGTTTTCAATTGATAATATGTTGATAGGCACCTATGATTACATATAATTGTCACTATTCGCTAGAAAATAATACCCTATAACCAACTCTTACATGGACTGAAAGTATCTACTTGTAATAAATCTATGAGACCTAATTACAATTTATAAAACTTACTAAAGAAACTAAGAAGGGACTTAGTTGCTCATTCCTATAACTTTCTAAAACCAGTCACTAATTGACTCTATCGACTACGTACAACCCTTTGAGCTTCCTATACCATTTTCGCAAGCTAGAGCCAATTCTCAATTACATCAATGCCCCCTCCTTAAGAGCTTCCTTGTCCTCGAGAAAGGAATACAGGGAAACGAGTCTTCAATGCTAAGTAGTCCTCCCAAGTAGCTCGATCAGGGGGAAGTTGATCCCATTGCACCAAAACCTGGGGCACATCTTTGTTTCCTTTTTGAATCATACGCCTTTCCAGAATCTTGTTGTGGATAGTAGGGGCTTGAGAGCTTAACTATAGGAGGGTGAGAGGTTGTTTCTGGTAGCTCATGACATTTCTTGTGCTGAGAAACATGAAAAATTGGGTGTAGTAGTAGTTGGGATGGAAGAGCGAGTTTGTATGATACATTTTTGACCTTCTGCAGTATTTGATAAGGTCCATAGTATCTGGAAAATAACTTAGAGAACTATGCTCCTAACATGGTGACATGCCTGTATGGTTGAATTTTAACATACACCCAATCCCCTTATTCAAATTGCCTATCTGACCTATGTTTGTTAGCTTGATTTACCATTCTCTATTGAGCTCTTTTGAGATAGTATTTTAGAAGTAGCACCTTGAACTCCCTAGTAAGTAAGCTTCTGTCCACCTCCTCCATATGAGAAACTCCTGTAACATAAGGTAGATGTAGTGGAGGAGGTTGGCCGTATAGGGCTTCATATGGTGTACATTGTATAAATGAATGGGAAGTGGTATTGTACCACCACTCAGTTGCTCCTAGGTAGTGCATCATGTCCCTTTATGAGTCTGAACAAAAACATCTCAAGTAAGTTTTCACACACCTATTGACTACCTCAATTTGGCCATCTGTCTGAGGATGGTAAGTAGTTGAAGTATTGAGACTCACTCCCAATATACTAAACAATTTCTGCCATAGCTTACTTGTAAAGATAGGGTCCCTATCACTTATGATATCCTCTGGTAGACCATGCAGCTTATAAACTTGTTCCATGAAGACCTTAGCTAGTTCATTGGCAGAATATGGATGGGACAACCCTATAAAGCAAGCATATTTGGTGAGCTTATCAACCACCACCCAAATAACAGATTTTCCTTGGGATTTTTGCAATCCTTTGATGAAGTCCATACTTATGTTGCTCCAAGCTGACGCAGGTATTCTAAGAGGTTGTAATAGCCCAGGATAGGGAGCATTATCATACTTGTGTCTCTGACAAATGATCGAGGTCAACCCTGTAGTACTAATAAGTAGCAAGAGAGGTCGAAGCAGCTTTTACCCGATGAGGTTGGGATCGATTTCCACAAGGAGCTAGATTTTGGAGTTGAGTTTCTATCTAAAGTGGAGTTGTGTATTTATTCCTAATTGCACTTCTAAACATTTTTGTT
Organism: Nicotiana glauca; assembly: GCA_026770625.1. NCBI lineage: Eukaryota > Viridiplantae > Streptophyta > Magnoliopsida > Solanales > Solanaceae > Nicotiana > Nicotiana glauca. The sequence continues at coordinate 40,723 of MU785996.1, forward strand.
TTTGAACTTAATTCTAATATTATAATACTACAACGCTAAATTAGACCAAGTAAAGCTACGGTTAAACTATTGTAAGTTGTTCAAATAGATAAAAAGCACTAGGGTAGTGACTTTCTCCTAGGTGGCTAATTGATGGATTCTTGAGTCTAAAGCTATATTGTCACATTTGGGGAGTATGATATAACCATTGCGCGATTCTACTCACTTTATACCTCTCGATAGCTCGAGTGATTTTGCCCTAATTGACTTTCTCAAGACCAATTAGGTATGCAAATTTGTGCAAGCAATCAAGGTCCAAGTCAGGTATTACTATCTCTAGGTTTAACCCTTTAATTGGGGCTATCAATCTCTTGAGTACGCCCCAATTCCTTGTTGGACCAATTTCATGGACTTAGGCTCTCTTTCTCAAGAAGAGCCAAAGTCTACTAGGCATAAATTAGTGTTTGTAACCACTAATTCAACATTAAAACCCTAAATTAGCCCAAATACCAAACACCCATAGACAATCAAGCATCAAAACACAAGACTCATCAATTACCCACACTAGGGTTGAGCCACAACCCTAGCTAATGGGTCTATCTACTCATAATTATAGATGAAAACAGAGAAATAGATGAAGAAAAGTTTATAATAATCAATTGCTAAAGAAAACTTGAAGATTCAATGATGAAACTAAGCTAAAATTACTCAAAATGGTAAAAGAAATGAGTTCATGAGCGCAACTCTACGTCCAAAACTATCTGATGACCTAAAAATAGGAAAAGAAGCTATTTATACTAGGCTGAAAATTTTGGACAAAAATACCCCGGCGGGGCTAGTGCGGACCACACAAAATCGAGTGCAGTCGCACTAAGGCTCTTGGCTTGACTTTTCTGCTCTCTTAAGTTGGCCACCGTGGACCGCACAAAATGTACTGCGGCCGCGGTGGCTTCTACTGCAGTCCGTACAAAAATGGACCACGGATCGCATTAGGCATAATCCTCCAATTGTCATCTCTCTGAACTTTGGCTCTGCGGACCGCACGAAATCGAGTGCAGCCGCAATGAACCCAATGTGGAACGCACAAAACCCTTTACGGCGGCATTGCCTGATGGCTTGAAAAACATAGTCTCTGAACTTTATCTTTGCGGACCACACAGAATTGTGTGCGGCTGCACTGGCCCTGTTTGACTGAGCTTGGTCTTGTCTTGGTATTTGTGCAAGTTTCACTCCTTTCAGAGCTAGTTTTTGACACCTTGTCACATTGATGATCAAACCTGCAATCAAGTACAACTTGTGAGCCTTTGAGACTATTTTGTACACATTTCTAATCAAAACTTAAGCAAGAAGGAGTGTGAAATGCATCATAATCCTTAGTTATCAAGTCCTCCAAACATAAGTTTTTGCTTGTCCTCAAGCAAACAAAATAAGACTCACCCTTTAAGATTTAATCCAAGAAAAATTCAGCCAACCTAAAGTGACCTCATCTAGCCTCAATTGAGACTAACAATTGCCCTCAATTCAAATGAATCATTAACAACATTCACTCTTTTAAACACCACGAGTTTAGTACGACACAAGAGCATCAAAAGATGACTCAACACATCAAAGAAACTCTTTCTATTACTTTGGTCATTGTGGAACCCAAACTCACACATCCTTGACTCTCCCTAAGCAAACCTCACCTTTAAGATAGTAGCACTCATAATGAGGTTAATGGAAATACACTCATCTCTCTAAAGAAAAAGTCACAAGTCCGACTCTAAGTACCATATGCTTGCCCCTTACATAAGTCACTACTAATATAAGCTTCATTCAACTAGAGATCATATAGGGCTTTTGTGGAGGAAATGTTTGGTCTAAGTAGGTTCCATCTTCCATTTAGAACTTCTTTTTCTTCATTTTGGCACACATTCACTTGACGTTTTAAGTCATTTCACTTCTTTCTAAGGGGTTAAAGAGACACACTATCACTCTTTCTTGTTTATTTCAAATCTTTTCTCCTTTCTCAACTTTTCACACCTTTCATTCTTTGCTATTATTGAATCCCTTGATTCATTTCTACATTGAACATTTTCTTTGTCTTTTTGCTTTTCTTTCTTTTTCATTGCCCCTCCTTTTCTTCATTTTGTGCCTTTTTACCACTTTGTTACAATCCTCGTCTCTCCCCCAAACTTATACTTTTGCCATGTGCTAAGGAAGGATCAGGTGCCAAGAGAGGGTATCTTTAGAACGGGTAAAGTCGTGTATCGTGGTTCTTGAAGGAAAAAGGTTTAAGGCTCAAAAGGGTTGACTAGGGATTTTATAATTGGTAGGCTATGGAAGTGTTCAAGCTATCATTTGGATAAAGGAGAGCCTATAATCACGTCTCAAGTCAAATTTCACTTAGGATTTTGCCTAGACAAACATTCAGGACAAGTTCTAGACCAATGGCTTGGGATTGGGACTTGCAATGCAATTTCTCACCACACAAGTTATGGGATCACTAAGACACAGAGTCGGGGGCCCACAACAACCTTAGATAAGATTTGAGAACACAATAGTCCCAAAAAATCACTTGATGATTATCGATCAACTCAAGAGTCTAAAGGTCATAACTTTCACCATCCTATACACAACGATTTATTTTTTACCATAAGATCAAAGGTAAATGTGCTAGGCCTAAGTGAAGCTTTGCTTGAGGCACCCTTACCACTAACTACTAAAAAGCAAAAAAGAAAAAAAAATCAAACCCTTAAAAAGGTTGTCATGCCATCCATCATCGGAAGAGCCACCCGATTTACACAAATTTCACTTTTGGAAAGAACCGTGGCATTAAGAAAACCAAAGGCTTATTGTAAAAATTCAAAACAAGAAGCTACGAACATCAATAAGAAGCTAGGAAAGAAAAAATGTGAATAAATGAATATATACAAGAAGGGGTTTAAATGAATATACAATAAGAGAGATGACTATATACGATGTAACATAACTTTTATATACAGACCCAAGGTAAAAAAAAAGTACGAAAAATGTAATGAAATGCTGAAATTATATACATACCAAAGATAAAAAAGAAAGAAATCATAAAATCAGTCACATATATACAGTCATCCAAATCAAAGTAGGGTCTACCCCCTCAAATGAAAGCCGACATTGTCCTCAATGCCAACTAAGAAAAATAAGCACCAAAAATAGAGAAAAAGAGGAAAAAAGAACTCCCTATGGGTCCTCCGTCTGCATGGTGTCCTGAGTCTGGGTCCCTGGATCCTCTGTATGCTCGGGAACTTGAGACTGGCTCCCTGTGATTTGTGGCTCTACTGTTGAGACCTGGGCTGGCTCCTGGCTGCATCATGTGGCTGACCGGAGGAAGTATCCAGTGGTCCGCCAACTGGATAACTACATCATTGGACCGGGGAATCACCCTCCTCCTCTTGGGAGGCCTCTCGGGCTCTGGCACTAGCACTAGTTGGGCTGCTAGTGTTGGGTCCTGAAATAGCAAATCCAAAGGCAAGTGATCCGCCTTCAGCCAATCAACTTCGACCCGTAACTCCTTCACGGACTCTTTGGAAGCCCGAGTCTTCCTCATCTTCTTTGACTCATTTGCAAGTTCCTTCAGTGCCCTTGATCACGCCCAACTCTAGTCCTAAAAAGGATAAGCGGTCACTGCAAATATAATCCGGTCTAAAAGTCCGGAGTCGAATCTCACAGAGAACTAAGGCTTAGCTGTATCTGTTTAATATCACTAAGAAGACAAGATTGAAAATAAATAAACAGTTAAAAAACTAACTATGCTTGAATTGTAAACAATTGAAATAAAGGTCTAAGGTAATGGTTTCCCCCGTTGTTGATTTCCTTAGTTGTATGTTTCTTATAGCTTTGACTTAGTTGCCTCTATCAATCATGAACTCTCCAGCTATCATAAATCTCTCTCAAGCAATTATGATAATTTACTAGATGCACTCTCTCAAGCTACGCTAGCTAGATTCGCATTATAGTTCACTTAGATCGCACCCGAGGTATCGTTATCTCTAATCCAACCTCTAAGCCGTCGGTTATGACTCTCGCCTATACTCCGGGAGTGATATTTTTCAAACAACTACCTAAATATACACTCTCTATCAAGTAGATACATAATAAATAGGAACGGCTAATTGAGGATCCTTTCAATTAACCACAATCAAAACGTAGTTGAACAAATAGAGATAAACCACTAATTTAAAACTATATTAATATAACAACCAAATCATCTGCAACGGGTTTTACCAAAACCTTAGATTAAAAAAGTTAGCTACTCATGAAAATAACAAAAATCACAAAATAATTCATATTCAAAGGTAAAAGAACAAAGAAGAAGATTAAAGATTGATGCCCAATGATCCTCCTTGCCTTTTTAGGTCTAATTTGTGTCCAAAAATATGTCCCCTCCTTGTTCTTGGTCGGCCTCCTACGTTTAATATAGGGTTTAGGGCTTAAAATCCTGTGTTTTGCATTTTGGTCCCTGAAATTTACGTGTTCTACTGCGGTCCCACCGCAGTTACGCTGGGACCGCGGCCAAATAGGTCCTCTGAATCTTTGGTAATGTTCTGCCGCGGTGTTCTACCGTAGTCCTACCGTAATCGCGGTTTTCACCCTGTTTCATTTGGAATTTGGAATAACGTAAAACATTAAAGTTGTAGCTCTTTGAGTTAGATTTCTAACCATATATTACGGAGCCTAACTGGAGTTCTGAGCAAAAAGTTATGTCTATTTTACTAGACAGTGCGCAATATGCCTCCTCGAGTCTTCGTTCGTACTTAATTATCAAATTTGACCCCCGAACCTGATTCCAGCTTAATTACTTGAGCTTTTACTCAGACTTCAAAGCTCCAAATCACTTAAATTCATTCCATAACATCTATATAGCTCGAAATCACTCCTACAAGGCATAAAACACACCGTTAATGCAAAACACTAGCGATTAAAGCGCAAACTCAACTAAAGTGCAGTAAATTATAGTGTAATGAGCGACTAAAATATGCAATTATAGCCTATCATCATCCCTACTATGTGAAGCAACAACGACCATAAGCAATTTTTGCTTCTCAAGAATCTTCTTCTGGTTGTCCAGAAGATCCTTGAGAGTGTCCTCAATAGACTGTGGGACCTGAGGAGGGAGAGGTGCTGACTGGGCTGCCACTGTAATAGATAGTGCAGACAACTTAGAAGAAGTTATCTGCATCCAGTTGTTGATGCTGGTAAGGGTTTGGCTCTAACGGTGGGCAGTCACTAGGTATGCAATGGTGGAGGGAATGTTGGACACTGTGGAGGTGGAAGGACCTGGGGCCATGTTAGCTGAAGCAGAAGGAGGCTGTGTAGTAGTCACTACCACTACTGGCTCTTCACACTGGTCAGCTGAAGTAGTGAGCTTTCCCTTAAAGTGTTTGCCCTTAGGGTTGTCATCACCCTGTAGGCTATACCATGAGAACGATGCCTTTGGCCTCATCTTCACGTCAAACCTCTGCTTGTCCACCTCTAATTCCTCCAAGTACATGGCCAGGAAGCTAGGGAAAGGATAGTTTCTGTGACCTTCATTCACCACCCATGTAATGACCCGGTACGTCACATTTCCTACATTAATCGAGTACCTTGCCATAATCGATGCCACCAATATTGCCCAGTGAAGAGGGAGTGAGTTGTCGTGGGTGGTAGGGTCTAGTCTGCTGCACATGAATGTCTCCCACCCCTTCGCCTCAAAAGTTCAATGTCCCTCAATATCTTCACCCCCGCAGTCAACCACTCGGGGGTGATACCTGGGATTGCTAAGTACTCTGCCAACCACGGACGGGCTTCTTCACCCATGTTTATCTTCTCCAATTATAGGGACTCATCCTCCTCCAAAAAACCCAAATAGTCATTTATTATTTTGCCATCAAATTTGACCGTCAAGTTTCACACTTTGGTGACTGTGGTTCCCTTTTTGTTGTGGGCCACATTTATGTAGAACTACTTCACCAAGTACTCATTGGCATCTCTCACTTGGCCTATGAAATAGTCCTATCCTGCTCTCACTCTGAACTGCCTCAACACATTGGGGTTGTGAAGATCGAGGATGAATAATGAATTTTCGCTCAGGTGTTAGTTTCCTCTCGGGCCACCACTCTCTGAATTTGTGGTAGGCAATCTCACTCACAAACCGGTCCAGCCATGCCTCTGGGTTCCTAGTTCTATCCACCCACTTACTTGGGTCTTACCACCTTCTACTTCTTCCCCTTCTTCTCCTACTGCACCCTCTCCGAATAATGAAGTTGTGGGAGAGGTGGAGTACTCATCCCCACTTCCTTCAGCTGACCCCTCGGACCACTCAAAAGATATATGAACTGAGGCTTGGGCAATGGGGGATATTGGAGGTGTATCTCTCAATTGGTTCCTCTCCGGCCAGTCAGGATAGTATTCTGGTTCTGAATCTGAAGATGCCTCTCGGGAGGGCTCGTACTCACTCCCCGACTGATCAAGTGCTCTGTCAGCATCTTTAATGAGTTTCCTTGTGTTTTTTCTTTGGGCTTGCGGGGTCAACCTTATCATATTTTGTTTCCTACCTCGAGAGGACTCTCCTCTTTTTGGTTGTTTAGCACCCTTGCCTCTTGATTTTACCATTGTCTGCAAACAAATTCAGTCATGCTTTGTTAGTCTCAATATACACAATGAAATTCAAAGTTGCAGTAAAAGAAATATGTTGCAGACATTTCAGTTATTGCAGAGTGCAGACCATACAAAATGCAGTGCGGAAGCATAGAGGCCAATATGGACCTCACAAAATACCATTGCGGTTCGCACAGAGGTGGGGTTCAGACTACCCACTCTCTGAATCTATGCATCGTGGACTGCAAAAAAATGCCAATGTGGTCCGCATTGGTGCACTGCGGACCGCACAAAATGCAATGCGGTCGCAGTCCTCAATTTTCAGGTTTTAGAACTTTAGCACTGCGGTCCACACAAAATACCATTGTGTACCGCATAGGCATCGCAGACCGCACAAAATGCCAATACGGTCCGCACTGAACGCCCAACAGCAATACCACCCTAGGGTTTAAGTGTTGATCAATTTTAGTCTAATTTTACACCTATTGAAGAGTCCCTAAGTGTTGGTTCGGTCATTTAACTACCTAATCCTAATTAACACATTATTTTAACTACCCTAAGATACAAAATCGAAGGAAAAGCAGGAATTTAAAAAGAAGAACTAAGAAAAGAAATTTAATGACAATAGTAAAATTAAACAATTAAAAAGAGATTAAAGTACTAGAAGTAAGATGCTGAGATGATGATTAAGCCTTAGTGATTGATTACATGCAATAGAGAGAGGTCAACAATGATTTTTAAAGCTTTGAGAGTAAAGAGTTCGAAAAGTTCAAAAGGAGGGCCTCAGGCCCTATTTATAAAAAAAGGTCTTGGGGCCCAGCTTACCTACCCACCACGGACCACACAAAATGGCACCGCGGTCCCCGGTGCTTGAAACCAAGGGGTAATGACAAATGGACCACTACAGATAGCACAAAATGTAATGCGGCCGCAGTGGACAACCGCGAACCACACAAAATGCAATACGGCCGAGGTGGTAAACTTCAGAGAAACCCAGCTTTTTTCAAATCTCCAGTGCGGTCCATATTGATTTCTTGCCCCCGCACAAAGGTCTTTACGGCCGCACAAAATGAGTGTGGACCGCATTGACAACTTCAGAGAGTGGTCATTTTCTAACTTTTTCATGTACTGCATCAATACAATCCTACAGCATCTCACAACCAGTCAGCCCAAAAATAAATCCCACATTACAATGAAAATCAAAGAAAAGCGAGAAGAAAAACACATGTATTGCCTCCTAAGAAGCGTCTGATTTAACGTCGCGGCACAACGTAGGTTACCATCAAATCATTTGAGATGAAGAGGTGCCACCACGTGGCTGTTATCAATTTTTCCCAAGTAATGCTTGACCCCGTGCCCATTCACTCTGAAAACTTCCCCATTTTTGTTCTTCAAATCAAGTACAGCAAACGGGGTCACAAACACCACTTCAAAAGGTCCACTCCATTTTAACTTAAGCTTTCCCGAAAATAGACGTAACCTAGAGTTGAACAAGATAAACAAATCACCCACATTAAAGTCCTTGCCACAAGCATATTTATCATGGAGGTACTTCATCTTGTCCTTCTACAAGGACGAACTGGAATAGGCATGGAATCGAAATTCATCAAGTTCATTAAGTTGCTCCACAGAAGATTGGCTACCACATCCCATTCAAGATTTAGCTTCCTCAAAGCCACATGGCCCTGTGCTCTAACTCAACCGGTGGATGGCAAGCTTTCCCAAACACCAACTGATACGGAGACATACCAATCGGAGTCTTGTAAGCACTCCTATAGGACCATAGAGCATCATCCAACTTCTTTGACCAATCGATCCTATTTGCATTGACCGTCTTTGACAATATACTTTTGATTTCCCTGTTTGAGAATTCAACTTGGCCACTTTCTTGGGGATGATAAGGAGTAGAAACTTTGTGGTTGACACCATACTTTGCAAGCAAAGTTCAAAAGCTCTATTACAAAAATAATACCCCCCCCCCCAAATCACTTATGATTGCACGAGGAGTGCCAAACCTTGTAAAAATGCTCTTCTTGAGAAATGCAACAACACTCCAGGCCTCATTGTTGGGCAAAGTGATGGCTTCTACACATTTTGAAACATAGTCAACTACCATAAGAATGTATGTGTTCCCACACGAGCTAACTAACGGGCCCATAAAATCAATGCCCCATACATAAAAAATATCAACCTCAAGAATGGTATTGAGAGGCATCTCATCTTTCTTCGAAATTCCACCCGCTCTTTGGCATTCTTCACACCTCTTCACTAGTTCAGTTGCATCTCTATACAAAGTTGGCCAATAAAACCCACAACAAAGAACTTTGGAGCCATCCTCACCCTGCCATGATGGCTACAATAAGGAGAGGAATGTCAAGCCTCCAAGATATTCAATTGCTCTTCCTCCGGGACATACCTTCGGATCATACCATCCGTGTAAATCTTGAACAAGTACAACTCACCCCAATAGAAATCCAAACTATCCCTTTTGAGATTTTTCCTTTGGTTAGAAGAGAGCTCACACGGGATTATACCAGTCACAAGGAAATTAACAACATCCGCAAACCATGGAATACCATTCACCGACTCCGCCAGGAGTTGTTCGTCGAGAAATGAGACATTGATCTCTAGATCATCACAAAGCCTCCCCTCTTCCACCAAGCGGGACAAGTGGTCTGCCACTTGTTTTTCACTACCCTTTCGGTCCACAATATCCAAATCAAACTCTTGAAGTAACAAGACCCATCACATCAGTCTAGATTTGGAATCCTTCTTCGTCATCAAGTACCGGAGTACGGCATGATCGGTATGGACTATGACCTTGGCACCCATAAGATACGACCGGAATTTTTTCATTGCAAACACTATAGCCAAAAGTTCTTTCTCAGTCACCGTGTAGTTCACTTGAGAATCATTCATTGTCTTGCTCACTTAGTACACCGAATGAAACATTTTATTCACTCTTTGACCCAAAACCGCCCCAACTGCGACATTGCTCGCATCACACATGAGCTCAAAGGGAAAGCTCCAATTACGTGTGGTAACAATATGAGTGTTGGTCAACTTATTCTTGAGAAGTTAAAAGGCTTGCATACATCTCTCATCGAACACAAACTTGGCATCTTTTTCCAAATAACTTGCATAAAGGGTTCACTGCCTTCAAAAAGTCTTTAATAAAGAGCCGATAGAACCCCGCATGCCCAAGAAAACTTCTAACTCCCTTGACAGAGGTAGGGGAGGGATCTTTGAAATCACATCAATTTTTGCTTTGTCTACCTCAATACCATGCTTTGAAATTTTATGCCCAAGAACTATGCCCTCTTCCACCATGAAGTGGCATTTCTCCCAATTAAGAACAAGATTGGTTTCTTCACAATGGGCCAACACTCTCTCCAGATTTTTCAAACATGCATCAAATAAATCACCCATGACACTAAAGTCGTCCATGAACACCTCCAAATTATCTTCCACCATATCAGTTAAAATAGCCACCATACACAGCTAAAATGTAGCTGGTGCATTAAACAACCCAAAAGGCATCCTAGAAAAGGCAGATGTGCTATATGGACAAGTGAATGTGGTCTTCTCCTGATCTTCCGGAGCAATCAAAATTTGGTTGTATACAGAATATCCATCCAAGAAATAGTAGAAGGAACGCCCAGCAAGTCGGTCTAACATTTGATCAAGAAAAGGCAATGGAAAGTGATCCTTTCGAGTCACTTTGTTCAACTTGCGGTATTCCACTCATACCCTCAAACCGGTGACTGTTCTGGTAGGAATCAACTCATTTTGTGAATTTACAACCATGGTCATGCCACCTTTCTTTGGTACACATTGCACCGACGAAGTCCAAGAGCTATCAGAGATGGGGTACACATCCCCGACATCCAACCACTTGATCACCTCCTTTTTTCACAACTTATTGCATTGCTTCATTCAACCTCCTTTGATGTTCCAAGGAGGGCTTTGCATCATCTTCCAAAATAATCTTGTGCATAAAAAATGCGGAGCTTATCCCCTGAATATCAGCTAAAGTCCATCCAATTGACTTTTTTCGCTTTTGAAGCACCGCCAATGTGGAATCAACCTACATGTTAGTAAGATAAGAGAATAACTGACAAAGTTGAACTAGGGCCTAAGAATTCATACCTGAGGTGTGGAGGCACTGGCTTTAACTCTAACACTGAAGGCTCCTCAATTGAAGGTTTTGTTGGTGGAGTCTTCCTATTCTCAAGGTCCAAAGATAGTTTCCTAGGCTCATAAGAGTAAGAGCCCATCCTATGTAAAGCATTCACGCACTCCACTCGGCCCTCATCATCATTGACATCAAGATTCAACAATACGGCCTCTAGAGGGTCCTCTACATTGATCACTGCACTAGTATCATCAACTATCACTGCCGTGACAATATCCACAAAAGAGCACACCTCAGAACTGTTGGGCTGCTTCATTGACTTGCACGCATGAAAGACCACTTTCTCATCACCCACCCGGAATGTTAGTTCCCCTACTTCCATATCAACTAAGGCCTTCCCTGTAGCAAGGAAAGGTCTCCCTAATATGATCAGAACTTCATAATCTAAGATCACAAAATTAGCTGGCAAGATAAATTTGTCCACCCCGACAAGAACATCATCAATAATACCCAATGGTCTCTTCATAGTTTTATCCGCCATTTGCAATCTCATGGAAGTTGGCCTCGGTTGCCCAATGCCTGAAGTCTTAAAAACTGAGTAGGGCATCAAGTCGATACTTGTCCCTAAATCACATAGAGCCTTAGCAAAGTCTGCACTCCTAATGGTGCAAGGAATGGTAAAAGCACCAGGGTCTTCTAGCTTCGGGGCCGTTGATTGTACAATTGCACTAACTTGGTGGCTTATCTTTATAGTTTCACAATCCATGGATCGCTTCTTTGTCACCAAGTCCTTCATGAATTTATCATAGCCTGGCATTTGTTCTAGAGCCTCCACCAAAGGCACATTAATGGGTAAGCTCTTCATCATTTCAATGAACTTTTTAAACCGATTCTCATTTTTTGTTGCTTTGCGAGCCTTTGAGGATAAGGTGGAGCTGGCCTTGGCAAGGGAGCCTTGGCTTTAGGCATAATCAGCTACGGCATGTCTGTTACGTGTTCCCTAGACGGGTTCACGCATTTTTCACATTCTCATTAATCATATTTTCAACCACCAAAGGACTTTCGTCTTCTTGCATATCAATTTAGTCACTCAAAATTTGCTTTTGTTTGGAGGCATTCACTTTACCTCCTCATCCACTCCTTATAGTTGCCGCCATAACATGATTGTTTTTACCCTTCGGTTGACTACCGTATCACTTGGTAGAGCCCCCTTAGGGCGAGTATTCAAGGATTGTGAGATTTGGCCTAATTGAATCTCCAAATTTCTAATGGAAGTATTGTGGGAGAAAACTGAGCATCTGAATTCGCACTCTTTTTCATCATCTGTTCAAACACCATTTCAATTCTCCCCATGTCATTGCTGGAAGAAGTAGGCCCTTGGGATGCAAATGGGGGTGTATATTTTGGTTGTTGGTACATTGGGGGCCTTTGAAAGCCTTGCCGCCGAATTCCTTGATTTCCATTGTTCCATCCTCCTTGATTATTGTTACCACCCTAGTTGTTGTTGTTTCCATTCTAGTTACCTTGATTGTTTTGATTATTGCTTTGATTTCCCCAATTGAAATTTTGATTGTTGTTCCACCAATTACCATTGCCTTGTTGTTGTTGATTGCCCCAATTGCCTTGGGCTCTCTATTGTTGTTGTTGGAAGAATTTTCCCTTTGGCCTTGATAATTGTTCAAATATTGTACCTCTTTATTCTGCCCATCATAACCATTATCTTGGAATCCACCACAATCATTGTCAAATTGATCCAAACTTCCTTGGTTCTATTGACCTCTTTGTCTTCTTTTGTTCACTAGCATGTTAACACCCTATATGGCATCACTTGGCAAGGATTTTAAACTTGTTGCAAATGTGCCTTTGCTAGTTGGTTCATGGTTATTGTCAATTCAGTTATCGCCTGCCCATAATCATGTAATTTTTTGTGCAAATGAGTGACTGTGGGTGTGGGGTCACCCTGGGGCACATTGGCTCTACTTTGCCAAACGGAGGACGTGTCAGTCATCTCGTCAAGAATGGCACAAGCTTCATCATAAGTCAGCTTCATAAAATTACCCCCAGCAAGTTTGTTCACTATGCATTGATTTGTTGTGTTGATGCCCCGGTAGAAAGTTCGTTGCAGCATATTCTCCGTCATATCATTATTGGGGCATTCCTTCACTATGGTTCTATATCTCTCCCAAATCTCATGCAATGGTTCGGTGGGCTCCTGCTTGAAACCTAAGATCTTATCCCCCAATGCTGCCATATGCCCCAGTGAGAAGAACTTTGCAATGAACTTGTCCGCCAACTCATCCCAAGTAGTGATGGAATGGTTGGGGAGTCGCTCAAGCCAATCCCATTCCTTCCCTCTAAATGAGAATAAGAAGAGTCTCAACCGAAGTGCATCCTCAGACACATTTATTTCTTTTCTCCCCCAACAGGTATCCACAAACCCCTTAAGATGTTTGTAAGCATTTTGATTGGCGGCGCCCGTGAAATACTCACACTGCTCCAGCAATGTCAGCATCACATTAGTAATTTGGAAATTGCCCGCCTGGATCCAGGGTGGGACAATTGCAATTATTGCATAGCCTTGGTTTGGGAGCACTTGAGGAGCCACTCTTGGAGGTGGCAGAGGAGGGTCTGTAATATTTTCATTAGCATTGGCCCGGTGGCCTCTCATTGTCCTTGAGGTACAACAGGTACCTCATCCTCTCCATTATCATCTACCTCCTCCCCCGCAATCACATTTCCAAGAGGGTCATTGTTGTTTGCTGCCGTTTTCGTACCTGAAGTTGTGACACTCACAAATTAGTAATGCAGAAGGAAAGAAGAACAATACACAAAACTATTTAGATAGATAGCCAAAACCGTTAACTCCCCGGCAACAGAGCCAAAAAAGTGATCGAGGCCAACCCTATACTACTATTGAGTAGCAAGAGAGGTCGAAGCAGCTTTACCCAATGAGGTCGGGATAGATTTCCATAGGGAGCTAGATATTGGAGTTGAGTTTCTATCTAAAGTGGAGTTGTCTATTTGTTCCTAATTGCACTTCTAAACATTTTTGGTTTTGAATTTAATTCTAATTTTATAATACTACAATGTGTCGATGCCCCCTTTTTCCTTAAAGGTGAAATCGGGTTTATAACATTTGGGAGGACAACTCTTTTCCCTTTTGGGAATTGGGTTTTGGAGTTTGAAGAGTCACCACCTAATGATTAAGTGCATTAGGACACTAAGAATGGTTTGAGTTTGAAGAACCAGAGTTTGGGTAAGGGCTAGAAATTATCTCGAGGGAAGGTGTTAGACACCCCTCAAGACACACTAGTGTGGTTCCCGGGCATGTTATAATTATGACTTTAAACAACAAGTAAGCAAATAAAGGTCTCAAATAGAAGGGGTTTTCACATAATGTTGCAAACAACTGAAGTATAAAAGTTAAAAGCATGCTGAAATTTAGAAGTAGGTGATTTCATAATTATTTAAAAGAAAAGGATATACAAGTACAGGGGAAAGGGGGTCAAATAATTGATGCAGGTAATCAAACAAAGAAGTGAAAGGGTGGGAGGTTTTTAGGGAAGAAAACACTGCTGAAGACCAGACAATTAAAAGAGCTTGTGCATAATAAGTGAAAGAGTTGAAGAAACTAAACATCTTAAAAAATTCTGGAAAAGGAGAAGTGAACAAGTAAAGAGGAAGGGGGTCCTAGGTTTATAAATAACATGGATCACCCCACACAACACCCGGTAACCATTTATACACGTGATGTTATCGTGTAGTCATCATATCCATGTCTATCCTTACCCACCCCGTTAAGGTATTAAATGCTGAATGGTCTCGTTTTCCTATTGCATGCTACTACCCGCCCCGATCCTATCAGTCCCGGAGGCATTTGAGACTACTAGTCCTAAAGGGAATGGAGTTGGGGCTTTTCAGAATTTTAAGAAAGGATAAATGTCTAGGCAACAAACAAAACATATAATCAAATAGGGGAAGAAGCAAGTAGCAGTTAGGGCTCAAACAGGCCTCCTTACTTAAAGGCAAATACATAACATGACTTTAATGACTGGTTAGGTCTTTAATTAAACTTAACGTAGGAAGGGTGGCTGATATATCACATATTTTCAGATAAGAAGTCCGAATTAGACCTGCCTGCTGGTTGTAATTATTAAAGAATGATATAGTAGATTAATTACCTACAGGTTTGCCTAGATGAGGCATGTAATCATGATATCTAACGATGAAGAAAACATACAGATATTAAAGAAGGATTATTGATTTTAGAAACAAACAAAAGTTCTGCGGATTTTATAACGACTTTACCACTGATTTTAGACTTGTAAGCGAGATAGGCGATTCAAATTCAGTTAGTTATTCCTATAGGCATGCTTTCTAAGCGTGATTGATTTTAAAATGTTTGTAAAAGTGCAGGAGTCCTATAGACATGGTGTCTAGAGTGCATTTTGTTATTTGAGCCTATAAGCCATTAGCCTAGTGATAGATGATATGCAGAAGTGCAGAAAAACCCTATAGTCATGGCCTCTATATGCAGATAAATGTACTTATAGGCATGATTTCCATATGTAGATGTGAATAAACTTATAGACATGATTTTTATATGTAAATGTGAATAAACTTATAGACATGGTTTCTATATACAGATGTGAATAAACTTATAGACATGATTTCTAAATGTATAATGAAATGACCTATAGGCAGGATATCTATATGCAAATACATAAACAAAGATGATTTGATTGCAGAAATAAAACCTAAAGCAGGACATCTACCCCACTTGCATAACATGAGAGACCCTCCCCCGTTTTTGCTATACACCCCATAGTTATTACAACTTGAATGAATCCAAAAAAAAGTAAATTACATCATAAATTTAAATTCCAACCAAGAAGAGCCTAATTCAGACTCCTAGTCTGATACATGAAATTAACCAACTTCCAAAGATCAGATTTCCAAAGCCTTTCTCTTATTTGGGATGTGTCAAAGTTCCAAGGAGCTTCATGAACTCCAGGCAATGCTTACACCCCAAATGTCATTACAGAACTATAATGCAATGTGGAAGGGCCATCCCTCAAATGTCCAAGTTCAGAGGGAACTCAAGGTCCCAAGGCAAGGCTCATAGGAGGGGGTCAGAACTTAGAGTCTAGGAGTAAATGTAAGTGCAATAGAGGAGGGATTACGGAAGTCCATGGCAGGCTGGTGGTCATTCCCAGCAATTGGGGTACTGGCACACCCCTAACCATCCTGTCAGCTTTAAATTGGGGAGTTAGGACCTATTGGAGGTCAGGTTCAGCCCTGGACAGCAATTTGGATGCTGCCAGGCCATGAACTTTAACTCAGCATACATAGGGGAATGGGGTATGGGGATGCAGGATACAAGGAAAAGCAAGCAAAGGGGCATACCCAGCAATGAGGCATACTGGAACACCCTCCAGCCCACTTAGAGGTCAAGGGATCAAAACTCAGTTCATGGACAACAATTTTGGTTGTCATTCCCTAAGTCACCACTCACAAACATATAGAGGGGTAATGGGATAGGGAGCAAGCATTCACAAGAAAGAGAAAGCAAGCAGTAGCATATAGGCATGCTAAGTTAGGTGCTAAACTTTACAGAAAAAGAAAATAGGCATGGATACAAGGACTGTAAATAAACACATTGGAGGGATGCTGAAAATTAAGTTGGGACATACCAGTTTCAAAGAGACAAGTAAAGAGAAGTTGTAGTCTTGTAAAAGCCAAAGTGCAGACAAGAAGCAAGAATACTTTTAAGTGAGAGTTCAGAAGAGATTGTGAAATTGTGTAGTTTGAGGTGTGTTCAATCGTGTGTGCCTTGTAAAAAGGGTCATGTATTTATAGTGTGAAAGTCATGAGAAATAAGGTAAGAAAATCATTGAAGCCTGATTGTCAATCAATTACATAAGACTCCCTTTAGTTAAGGGATTCAGATTCAAACGAGTATAAACCAATTAAGGAAAGAAATTAATCAAACCCTTTTGTGCAAAGTAGAAAATTAGAGGCAAATACATAAAAGTTATTTAAGGACAGGGTCTTGACAGTACACGGTTTATGCAAATAAGGCAAAAGAATTAGTTGACAGCCAGTAAATCACAAAGGTTTGAAATTTGGTATGAATGAACCAAGCCACGAAAATAAAGAAGGGTTTTACCTAAGCCAAGTCACCTAGGGAATCAGTAAAAGATGAAAAAAAAAATCAATCAAGTTATATTCAGAAGGAAGTTTACACTAATTGCAAATTTGAAAACCAATTAGAGGAAAATTCATCATGTATAAGGAGCATATGAGCATGAAAGAAGATTGTCGTGTAAGTCAGTTAGAAAGTCTAACAGGGTTTAGCAAAAGGTTAGAGTCATATGAGAACAAAGAAGTCCAAACTCAATTCAATCTGAAAGAATTAGGTGTTTCAAAATGAAACACTAATTCAAGCAAACCATGACAAAGCAGGCAATTAAATCAGAATCATGTTCAGAAGTTTCAGAAAAAGGACATGCTTCTTCAACAACAGAACTTATGAAGAATATGATAGCAAAGTAACATGCAATCACAATAGAAGGATTCAAAGAACACAATGGCAAATACTGATAAGAACAACCAAAAAATCATGCTTAGAAGAACCTTAAACGAGGCTCAGTAGAAGGCAAACAAAGAAACATAAGAACTTAGCAAGGAAAGTATAGTAGAGGAACACAAGAATCACCGGAAAAGTATAGCAGAAAAGCATATAGGAAAACACAGTATGTGTGAGACCCCGTAAAATTTTTGGACTCAGAGCCTAGTAACTTATGGTGTCGACTCCGAATATGTGTTAGGAACGCGGTTCGGACCCTTGGTAGTGATCTAAGCTTTTAAAAAAAATCAAAAGAATCAAGTTTCCAGAAATTGTTATTTATGCGGTCCAGAATGCGGTCGCAGATCAGCTATGCGGACCTCATTCCTGCCGCAGAGTGAAACAGTAGATTGGTCAAAATTGATGTTGAAAATGCGGTACATTATATGATTGCATAATCAATATGCGGACCGCATAATCGTCGCATAAAATCCTCAAGGATTTGTAGGGGTCAATTCTGCAGTTCAAAATGTGACTACATAACAAGAATGCAGACCGCATTCCTGTCGCAGACCGGAACAGACCTTCTGAGTTTTGAGGGCATTTCTGCAGTCCACTCTGCAGACCGCATTTCAGTTCTGCGATCGCAGAACACGACCGCAGATCTTGCCGGGCTTCTATTTTTCCAAATTTTAAAACCTGACCCCCCTTTTAATAAAACACCCCAACCCCCACTCATTTTAACACATGACTGATCAAATTAAGAGAGAGGAAGAGAGGGTCTTGAGAGAGAAACTCACCTTCTCCAAAATCTTGTTCTTCAAAGCTATCCGGGCCGGGGAAATTCAGGCTTATCTTCGTACCCCTTTCCCTACAGGTAAAAT